>JAOTRN010000002.1:5859174-5869392 GCA_028566695.1 Bagroides melapterus
CTCTCCTAGTAACCACCAGTAGATGTCTCTCCTAACCTAATAATACAAACTAAATCCACTGTCCTTCTATTATAGTATTTGTTTATCTTTGAAGTAAGTAAACCATTTCGATAACATTAACCATTTACAGGTTTCTGGTTCAGTAGGGTGAAATTTCGTATACAATTTCAGATTCTGAGGTTTACTAAGACCTCAGACCTTTATGAAAGCGGTAGAACGTTAGGACAAACAGGCCAGGTGGTTTGAACCAATCAAAGCACCTTGTCTGATGTATAGCCCACTGTGAGCACACTAGAGTAGCAGTCCAGAATTAATTTCTGCTTCAGCACCATCTGCTCGTGATGCAAAACTATGACACTATAGCCTTGAGGACAGCTTTGGGAGGCTGGAAAAAAGTATTATTATTATTATTAATAATAATAATATTATTATTATTAATTACTCTAACAAAATTCCTAAATATATTCTGTATGTGTTCCTTCTTTCTTTAGGACTCCAGCCAGATTAAGTTGCTGAAAGAGCTCATGGATTTGCAGAAGGACATGATAGTCATGATGCTGTCCCTTTTAGAAGGTTGTCTAATTCAACCCAATAATAATAAAGAATTGTTATTTCATTTGTAGAATTCTTTGTTGATCAGTTCTTTGTCTTTGTCCTGGTGGAGTAAAGCAGCGACAACTCGGGTACTAAAGATAAAACCAGATAACAATCTTTAAATATCTTTAATACACATGTAAAATATGTAGAATGGTAAAAAGTGAAAATTAGAATATCACTGTATTGAACTATTATACTATTAGTGTATTACACACGAGTGTTATTTCTGCACACCATTATAATGTTTCAAAAGAACAAAATCCCTTAAAAATGGAAAACGTGGTCATTCATCTTGCACCATGATGTGATAATGGAAATAAATGCGAAAATAAAATGCTTGTGTATTTTCAGGTAATGTTGTAAATGGAACCATTGGCAAACAGATGGTTGACACCTTGGTGGAGTCCTCCAGCAACGTCGAGATGATCCTCAAGTTTTTCGACATGTTCCTCAAGCTAAAGGACCTCACCACATCTGACAGTTTCAAAGAGCATGACTCTGATGGCAAAGGAGTCATTTCCAAAAGAGAGTTCCAAAAATCAATGGAAAATCAGAAACAGTATTCTCAGTCTGAAATTGAATTTCTGCTTTCTTGCGTCGAGGCAGATGAAAATGACATGTTCAATTATGTGGAATTTGTAAAACGCTTCCATGAACCTGCCAAGGACATTGGTTTCAATGTCGCAGTACTGCTTACAAATCTGTCAGAACACATGCCGCATGACTCCCGTCTGGCCACCTTCCTGAACCTGGCTGAGAGTGTCCTCAATTACTTTGAGCCGTTCCTGGGCCGTATTGAGATCATGGGTGGTGCCAAGAGAATAGAAAGGGTCTACTTTGAAATCAGCGAGTCCAGTAGAACACAGTGGGAGAAACCACAAGTTAAGGAATCTAAGAGACAGTTTATTTTTGATGTTGTCAATGAGGGTGGAGAATCGGAGAAAATGGAGTTGTTCGTCAATTTCTGTGAGGACACCATTTTTGAGATGCAGCTAGCTTCCCTGATCTCTGAGCCCGATACTGTGGAAAGAGGAGAAGAAGATGAGGATGAGATGCAGAATATAATCAAGGATCTGGAGGTGGAAGAGGAGGAGAATACATTAGAATCCTCCTCAGCTTTCTCCATGGCATGTGTCTCCATGAAAAAGAACCTGTGTAGCCTTGGACGACTGCTCACACTAAAAAGCCTGAGGAAGCAATACAAGAAGCTCAGAAAAATGAGTCTGAGAGAGATGATTTCTGGGTTCTTTTCCTTTTTCTGGATGATCTTCACCGGCCTTCTACGCTTCCTCTACAACCTGGTGTGGTGCTTCTTTCATATACTGTGGTCAACTCTGTTTGGTGGTGGCTTGGTGGAAGGTGCCAAGAATATGAAGGTGACAGACATTCTTGGCAATATGCCAGACCCCACACAGTTTGGCATCCATGGTGATGTGCTGGAGACTGAAAAACTGGAGGTTAGTGAGGCTTCTTTGGTCGCTGATATAGACCAGATGGCACAAGGAGCTAAAACAGAAATGGATCTCATGTCAGAGCTGCTAAGTATACAGCCCAAGAAGGAGGGAGGAAAGCATGGGGCTGAGCCTGGTCTGGGAGATGTGTCTGAAGTGGCCGGAGTCGATTCTCCATCTTTAGTTTCTGCTGTGCGGCAGAAAAAGGCCCAGGTGCAAAACTCTTGTATAATTATTGACTGCATTATATAACATGAAATAAACAGGAAATAAATGTAATATAGCGACATTATTAACTTTTAGAAATATTACTATGCCAAATATAATGTTTGTATAATCGTGTAATGTTAGTTGTACATGTTTACACTCAGTCATCTCTATTCTGGGCCTCAGTAAAACATTATGATGTTTCAGTATTGAAAGGGCAAGGCCAATTCTTATAATTATAAACTGAATGAAACAACAGATCACATTTTCCACATTTTCCATCATTCCCTGACTGTTACTTCTAGGTGTGTTAAACAAGTTAGAACATGGCAACTTTGGTTGGATGGCCACAAGTTTTCGGTGGTTGTATGCATTTGTGATGCTTTTCCAGGCTTATACCACACATTCTTTCAGACATTATTTATTTTGGGTTGTCCTTAATTCAGAAATGTGGTCTCAGTTGTGTTAAGGTCTGGTGATTGACTTAGTTAGTTTTTCCCCTTGTGGTCCTTTTAGTGGTGGTATTGCATTGTGGGTCATTGTCCTCCTGCTTGATGAAGTTCCCACTTGGAGTTCCTGCTATTAATATTTTGTTTAAATAATCAATCCTACAAGTCACATTTAAAAATATTTTGATCACTTGATAGTGACAAATGTGTGGCTTCGTGTTCTAAGCTGTTTAACACATCAAAATGTAAATATCAGAAACAGATAGCTGAAATTGTGAGCCATCATTTCCTAGTAAAGAATTAGGGTTGCTGTACCAATACCTTTGGATAAAAAGAGGAATCTCGGAGGAAACAAAAATCTCTCTCTCTCTCTTTCTGTTCAGGAAGCTGCAAGTAAGAAGTCAGTTGAGAATGAATTAAATGCAGAATCAGAAAAAGCAGAGTAAGTGGAAATATGTCTTAAAGTAGTTTACATTTTTGAATATAAGGTGAATGCAACAAAAAAAAATTAATAATACTACCATCTGCATTGTGATTTTACTTTTTTTTTCAAATATAAAATAAAATATGTGTTTGTCCACTTCAATAGTACAGAGGATGGGGAGAAGAATGACCAAGTCAAGGCTAAGGACTTGCTCATAGAACCCTCATCAGAGGAAGAAAAGAAGCCACCCAAGAGGAGGTGTGAGCGGAAGAAAGAACAGACAGAAGTCATTATGGCCAGCTTTTTTGCTGGTCTGGAAATCTACCAAACTAAGATTCTAGTAAGCTATTATATTATTATTGGATGAGCCGTTAATAATTAATACTGTATTCATACCTTATCAGATCACCATGGTCTGGAATGTGTATTAATTTATTTGATTGAAGTCATAGAAAAACACACATAGGTATAGTAGCATATGTTGCATTAATAAGATTACTTTGCAAGTACCTTTAGTGATTTGATAAAAATGGTTCTTTTTTATTAGCTGTATATATACACATTATAAAAATATATAAATTTGCTCTTTTCATTGAAAGACAACAGTTTAACACTAAGATTTTTTTTTACAGAATTATCTGGCTCGAAATTTCTACAACCTGCGATTCCTGGCTCTGTTTGTGGCATTTGCCATCAACTTCATTCTGCTTTTCTATAAGGTTGCTCATTTTAAGTGCCGAATATTTTCATTACTTTGACTGTACGTTTAAAAGACTTGTTGATTTGAACGTTATTTCAACACTAACATTTTACAATACAGTAACATTTCTATCATCATTTCTAATTATTTGTGTAGCTCAAGCTGTGATATTATCAGTTTTATTATTTTTGAGATGATGATATATGAAAACAAATTATTGCAAAATTATTAATACTGCACTCATATTTACTCTCAATTTACTTCACATAATCCACCTTTTTGTTATTTCATTGTTTTATTTATGATGTTGTAAATATGTTTGTATATAAATACACATAGGTGACTGGTGAGGAGTCGGAGGAGGTGGACTCATGGACAGGGAGGAGTGAAGATGAGGATGAAAGTGCCATTGAGTATTTTATCCTGCAGGAGAACACGGGTTACATGGCACCTACACTCCGCTTTCTAGCTGTCCTTCACACTATCATCTCCTTTCTCTGTGTAGTGGGGTATTACTATCTGAAGGTACATGTAAACATCCAGAGTCATCCATAGTTTCTTCTTACTGTCGTGAATGATTGTTTTTCATGTCAGAAATGAAGTCAGTGTCTCATTTCTCAATTACTCTAAATTATACTTGACCAACAAAATGAGCACGCCAAGTCAGTAAACTTTTATCTCTCCTAAACAGGTGCCTTTGGTTGTTTTTAAGCGAGAGAAGGAAATTGCCAGGAAACTTGAATTTGATGGTCTTTATATCACCGAACAACCTTCTGATGATGACATTAAAGGGCAATGGGACAGACTTGTTATTAACACACCGTAAGTAAAACCTTATCTACCATCTTAATGTACTCATGTTAGCCATAAAAATCTTCCTGTTTGAATTAGTTCAAAACAATATTGATAATAAACCTCTAACAGAACAAACACAAGGAAGTACTATGGGTTATGTATTATTTTTATGAATTATATATTCCCTTCTTGTTTGTTGTGTCGTACAGATCTTTTCCTAATAATTACTGGGATAAGTTTGTCAAACGGAAGGCAAGTAGATTTTCTCAATGACTTAAAGTTTTTCCTTAATTCTTTTTTTATTCTTTGAAATAAAGCATTGCAAATTTGTAACCGTTTATTTTGCCTGTAATTTAGAGCAAGTGAAATTTTTGAAGAGGGAATGTGGCCGTGGCACACGCTAGCAAGCATTGAAACATGAATTCCGGCTGTTTTTTGTGTAATAATGTATGTTTTTGTGTTTTATGGGTAATTTATCTGTAGGTAATAAATAAATATGGGGACTTGTATGGAGCAGAGCGGATTGCTGAGTTGCTCGGACTCGATAAAAGCGCTCTAGACTTCAACCCTACTGAAGAAACTATTGCTAAAGAAGCTTCACTGGTGTCCTGGTGAGAAAAGAATAACTGAAGGTTTAAATGAATTCTGATTAAAATGATTAGTCAGCGTATGTGAAAGTATTTTCTCTTCTCTCAGGTTAAGCTCCATTGATACAAAATATCACATCTGGAAAATGGGTGTGGTGTTTACAGACAACGTAAGTTCTCTGATAACAGTTTAGACTGATTTGTACAGTATAGAACTCACAGGAGTCCATGTGCACACTTATAGCACGGACAGAGCAGATTCATTCGTGTTTGGGTTTTTTTTTGTTTGTTTTTTTGTTTTTTGCAGTCTTTCCTGTACTTGGTGTGGTATACCACCATGTCCATCCTAGGCCACTACAACAATTTCTTCTTTGCTGCTCACCTGCTAGACATTGCTATGGGTTTCAAGACTTTGAGGACCATCCTTTCTTCTGTCACTCACAACGGCAAACAGGTTTCACCCACTCTGAACCTCTAAACACGAGGGGAAAATGTTCAGCTCAGTTTGTTGATACCAAGGAATTAACACAAAGATATGAACATTATATACAATAACGTGTATAATTTATTCCCTGAGTTACATTTTGTCTTCTTCCTTTCTTCTAGCTGGTGCTGACTGTCGGCCTGCTGGCTGTAGTCGTGTATCTATACACTGTTGTGGCCTTTAACTTCTTCCGAAAATTCTACAACAAGAGTGAGAACGAGGACGAGCCAGACATGAAATGCGACGATATGATGACTGTAAGTTTTATACCCTTGTCCCCCCCACATCATTTTCTCATTTGAAATGTTCTCTTTTGCAATGAAATTCCAGTTTAAAACAATAGCCATTCACCTTATTATTAAATCTTAAAAACATGATGGAAGACAAGCAAATTTTACTGATCTGTACATATTTATCAAATACAGTACAGTAAAGATAAGCTCTTATTAATAACATTCTATTCTTTTAATATTAATGCACAATATCAGACCATTTTTCATTTTTAGCTCATTCTAATATCTTTCATTTTCCTTTTCTTCAATTTTCTATTTCTTTATCAGTGCTATCTGTTCCACATGTATGTGGGTGTGCGTGCTGGTGGGGGAATAGGAGATGAAATTGAGGATCCAGCAGGAGACCCTTATGAGCTTTACCGCATCCTCTTCGATATCACCTTTTTCTTCTTTGTCATTGTCATCCTTCTGGCCATTATCCAAGGTACAGTACGATTCAGTGATCAAGGGCGAATAAATAGTTTTAATAAGTAACGCAAAACAAAAACAAGACAACTTTTGGGACAATATACAGAGATACTCATGATCACGATGATACTAGTAATTGTATTATTAGTCATTTTAGAATAATGTGTAGAGTGTGACACAGTTAAATAAATATGTATGAATTAAATTAGTAAAATTTCCTCACTGCCTCCTGTAGGCTGCGCGACTCGGGTAGTTTCAGCAGACAGGTTGACGCTGGCTTTGTCTCAGTGGGTTAAAGTCACTCTTACTGTGTGTCGGGATCTGGGAGGGCTCAGAAGGACACATGCAGAGAGGGGGATTAGAATCATGCTGAGGAGCGTGTGACGTGTGGGGAGGGGTGGTTCTCATTGACGAGAAAAAAAATTAAAATATAAAGTAAATTCTAGGTATCCATGTTTATTTTTTATTTTTTAATCCATTATTAATAAGAATTATTAAGACATTTAACATCACGGCTGAAACACTGGATAGCCTACTATTAGCCAAGCAGAATTTTTATTACTTAACGTTCCAGTAAATCCAAACGTTTTTCCTTAGCTAAGTAAAACTAGCTTTGTCAGGTAAAGTATATTGAAAATATACAGTACTTTGGTTTTAGATTTATTCCAAAAAAGCCAAATAAGAGACAGACATGGAGACTTGTTTCTCCTGAAAGAAATTGTGATACAATTTCTGTATATGAATCATTTCTCAGTGATCCTAAGACACACGCTTTCAAACTGTAACTGTTTTTGTAATTGTGTTTTACGCAGTTATTTATGTACGTGTTTATTTAATAAAGTCGCAACTGTGACCTTAATCATTGAATTCCTCATACAGAGAACTTGCTGTTACTATAAATTATTCAGTACATGCTGAGGTTTGTCAGGATAACACAGTACATGATCTTACATATAACATATATGCTACTGAATAGTAGAATAAAAGGAAATTACAGCATTTTATTGTTTTCTAGAAGACAAATGTGCTCCAATTAAGCCTTATGTGTGTGGCTGCAGGTTTGATTATTGATGCCTTTGGAGAACTGCGAGACCAGCAGGAGCAAGTCAAAGAGGACATGGAGGTAAGAGTACAGTACAACCACAGAGTTGTGAATGAGTTGAGAATAAAAATTCTTCAAGAATCGCTATAGTGTTCAGAGTAATATAATTGAAATCTGTTTCTGTTATGTAAAGAGAAAACAACATGATTGACTAGACTTAGTATTGAGAAGAGGAAAAGATTCTTAAAGTAATGACTTACTGTGCACACAGTGTGTTAAATGTTTGCTTCATATCCACACAGGCAGCATTTCAGTTGAGTCTGTCAAAAGGTATTAGATATAAAGGTACTTTATATACAAAATATACACCCTGTTTTTTATATTATATAACATTTTGGCATTGATAACTCTCATTGTTCTTAATTTCTTATTTAAGTGGATGAGCAATTACGCCTTTAAGTCATCAAGGTAGCAAGAGGATAAGATCTAAGTGAATTTGAAAGAGCTTCAGTCACACTGCATTAATTGTTAGTTGGTTTCGTTTCTGAACGTTGAATAGAATTGGATTGTATCAGAAATGTAAATTCAGATCTGAGTGTACGCAGAAGGGAAGTATGAAGGCCCTGGCCTTCTCTTTCATTTGGACTCGATCTTGTCTTTCCATCAACAAACTTAATACTTTCTCTTGACTGAATCTTGTCTAGCCCTGGTCTTGGACTTGTATTGGACTTCTCAATGGTGATCTTGTCTACAACCCTACCATCAATCATTTGGTACCTGGGTCTTCAGTGGGGACTTACCCGACTTAATCCAGCTCTTAATACCACCACTATCACGTCACAGTTATAGAAACCATCAATACTATACAAAAACACAATATAACAAGGTGTGGCATTACAGAGAGAGAGACATGTCACATATTGAGAGTAAATATCATTTTTACTACAGCAAGAAACCCAGTAAAGACAACTCCAAACCTCTACACTACAACACAACTGTGTCACGTACATCATCTGGAGCTTCGGGGTTGTCCGTCCTCTCCTCACCATGTCTAGATTTTCTGGAAAAGTCTGCCTTGAAAATGGATTTTTAAGTATGTCTGAGACAGAGACCGAGTCAGTTTCTCCTCCATCAGCCATTGTGGGGTAAAAAATTCTAACTCTAATGTATTAACGTGTGCAGATCTCTACAGACGTGTTTTACTCTGAACAACCAATCAGAGAACAGAAAAATGCTAACGTTATTGTGATTCACTATATTGTTGATTCACCCTGTGAGGAGAATCTGAAATCTTATTTGTTAAAGAAACAGTCCCATTACTAATATAGTTTAAGTTCCATCAGTCAGCACTACTGATTCTGAAGACCCTGGACAGATTAGATTGACATGACATCACATAGAGGCTGAAATCTGATTGGACAAAAATCTAACATTCACATACACGTACTGGAAGCAGTGCAGCCAAGAGAAACACTACAAAATGAAGAGAATAGAGTGTTGGGAAGAAATTAATATAATTTATATAATTTTATGGAACAAATATTAGAATTTTGGTTGTATATTTGAATTTTGGTAGTGGTAGTGGTTATTACAATGAGTTGAAATTTGAATTTCCATCCCAAATAGTGTAGGTAAAGTCTGTGGTTGAAAAATGCAAAGTTTTTGTCATCACTGCAAAAAAGGAGCCTCAATGTAGATTTCCCATCAGGTTGGTTGTGCAAATCAAACAGCAAAGCAAAGGAAAATATCGAATAGTATAGACCCTTTAAAATATAATGATTGATATGTGTGTTTCAGACTAAATGCTTCATCTGTGGCATTGGGAATGACTACTTTGACACAACTCCACATGGCTTTGAGACACACACATTACAAGAGCACAACTTGGCAAACTATCTGTAAGTAGACACTCTTATCCAGAGCAACTTACATTACATTTTTATCTCACTTTTATACAACTGAGCAATTGAGTGTTAAAGGCCTTGCTCAGGGACACAGCAGTGGCAGCTTGGCGGACCTGGGATACGAACTCACACCCTTCCGAGTGGTAGTCCAACACCTTAATGCTACCATCATAAGGCTTCCACATCCCCACCTAATGTTTATGTTTATTCTCAATAAGACATTATATAAGCATTTAAACATTATAATGTCAATTATAATAAGAGTTTCATGGTCAAGCTACTGATATATATACTGTGTATATATAGCCCTCCCATCTACGAGGAACAATAAAGAATATCATAATAAAAAACAATGAAGAAAATCAGCAGCCTGCTTTGTCCTTTCTAAAGCTAAAATCTAACACCAGATTATCATGTTGTCACAACACCAGTTTAGTTTAACATCTCAGTTTCAGTCAGTAGTTAAATTAAACCTTGTTGTTTTTAAGATACACCTATTCCATTAACTGGTTGTTATGCCTAATGTTTTAGGTTTTTCCTAATGTACCTTGTCAACAAGGATGAAACAGAGCATACTGGACAGGTAAGGTTGGCTTTTCTGTCAAGAAGCTTTGTTTGTCATTTGAACCGTGTATAGTTGACGCAGTACACAGTGAAAAGAAACATTTCTCCAGGACCGTGGTGTTACAAAACATGACACAGAGCTATGGACTTAAGTCCTAGCCACATAAAGTGCAATATGTGTAACCTAGTGCAGCAGTGCGACACAAAAGAGTGCAAACAGACTCTTGTCTTATTGAAAGGCTATGAGACAAATACACAAAACAGCACTGCACTGACCAGTGTGCATTGTGCACATCTTAAGTGAATATCATAT
>JAOTRN010000002.1:5874753-5886976 GCA_028566695.1 Bagroides melapterus
ATTTTTCTGGTGTTGTCAGTCTAGTGTATAATTTGCCATTTGGTCTTGGCAAATTAGATGGCAACCCTTTTTTTTTTTGGCAATTTGAAAGTCACTATTTCCCATACTGAGATACTGAAATAAAAGCTTGAAATAGTATATCACTGGATTAACCCCAGCACAGAATGAGGCAGGGATTTGTTTATCTAGATTGACTAGATGACATGATTCTCAGATTAAAAAACAGGAAATCCCTCAGTAACATTCTGTTTCTGTCAAAACTTCCCTCCCTTGACCTCTTTACCTCTGTCTGGCCTTGTGAATAGCCTTCAGCTAAACAATGTACATTTTGCAGAATAATATTAAATACATACAATATTCTATACATATATAATATCTAACATTACATTGACTTCCCTACTCTCTTCTGTGTGAAACGATCCACTTAAACATTGCATCCACAAAGTTAACACCATTCTTGGGTTGTTTAATCCTTTTATGTCTATCATAAGGTATTTGCAGCAAGTTTCTGCCTTGTGATCAAGCATGTGTGTGGCCATGAGAATATCTAATGTTAAGCAGGAAGCAGTGTGAGCTGGATAGCTGCAATGTTTTGAAAGGAATTTTATGTTACTGACTAGAATTAATTCAAGTAAAAAAAAACACTCATTCACTGTGAATCTGTCTGTTGTGTTTTCTATTTGGTGCATTAGTGCTTAAATCAGGCTGCCCAAATGGTCCGGTCCTTGGATCATACTGCATCATAAAGAACATCTGGTTCAGCTCAAACCACAGCAACATCAGATATTCATCCATATCATGGAGGACCAGGACAAGGTAGTCTTCTCCAATTCTCCCTAACCAGTATGACAGCTCAGGGTGATGTTAAGGAATAACTGGACATTTTATGGGGCAAAATCTTGACATGGTGGGAGCTCCTCTTCCCGTTTTTTAAAACAAATGAACGGCCCAGCTGGCAACCCACAGTCTGCTGAGTAAAAGCCAGCTGGAGTGTCTATTGTATTTTATGGTTTAGACCCTCACACTTTCCTAGCTGTGAATATGTATTATCCTTGACTTTTGCTGTCTGCTTTAGAATATTCATAATAAACATGCTGAGATAATGAACTTTCTCTCGCTGCATCTTACTTATACGCTTTACTGGAAAACGTGACTGAAGACGACACAGAGAATCTTGGAGAAGATGCTGTCAAACCACATCCTGCTGACCATGAGGATGACATTGTCACCTTATGTCGTGCTGACTTTGAGGATTATGTCTCCATCCCACTTTGAGGATCATATCATTGCCCTGCCTCCTGCTGGCCATAAGGATAACATTGTGGTCTGCCTCCTACTCATTTCAAGGATTATATTGTGGTCCCACATAAGCGCTCTTACAGGAACATCACACTGCCTTCCTGATCCAATGAGGAGGTCGCTCAATCGTTCTTCTATGCTGAAGACATTGCTATGCCTCCATCCCCTGCTGAGGACATTGAACTACTGTATACTACTCCATGCACCACTGAGGTATTGCTCCACCTCCCTGCTCTGATAACTACACTTCATTTGAGGAAACACCCAACTCTAGGCCCTGTTCAGATTGTAGAAATATTGCCTAGTGGTCCAGAGCCCCCTTGGCCCTTCAACCTTACAGGATGATTTCTCCTTAACAAAGTTTTCTCCTTAGCAAATTCTTAGACACTGACCTATTTGTTCTAGCATTAGTATATGTTTTGGACAAAGATTACAAGGCATCGTAAGCTGTCCTGATTAAAGCCATGCGACAAATGCTGTACATGTAAATATACACCTCATTTATTGTCCATTGCTTTTGTGTGCATGAATCAGTGCCTTAATGAGGTCTAGAAATGAATGTAGGCCAGCCTCCTGCAGCAGTGTATGACTCGTACAACTATACAAGCATGCATACACACACCTAAAATACCAGCAGCTGGGAGCGACATGACTTCTGAGCTGCACTCTATTTAATGGACTTTAAGGGACTGGAAGGAAATTAAGCCCCTCTCAACAATGTATACCACCATAGCACGTGTTTCATAGCAGCTTTTAAGCAGATATCTTTGATAAGCAGAAAATGATCTGAATATTGTAATCTCAAAGCGGAAATTTAAACAATTGATACATTTCACTCTTTTCTTGCACTTCCCCCATTAATATAGAAGAATCGAAATCTAACACTGAATCTTCCAGGCTGAGCAAAATTCATAGATCTGTATCCAACATAACATCTTCAGAGACAGACTAGGCGTAAGCCTCATACTCTGTTCTCCAATCTCTCTGACGGCTCGCATGGTATTGTTAATTGGGTCCAGGAGACGCTACGAAAGTCAGAAACACCCCAATAAAGTGCTGTATTTGTTCCTTATAGTAATGACACATTAGATGATGTGTGGCACCAATACTATTTTTATATTGAGTGTGTATATTTCCTTATTTTATAAAAAGAATTTTGTTTAGCTTTTTCTTTTTTTTTTTTTTTAGCCATTTTTCATAGTTTTCTATGAAAAGTAAAGTCACGTAAAACAGCATAATGTGGACTTAATTTTTTTAATTTAACATTTTACTATGTGCGACGTAAAGTCAAAAATGACGTAAGGTGAAACTACGTAAAGAGGGCTACGACTGTATCCAAATACTGCAAGGATAGATGCTAGTGCAAAAGTCTCTTTGTTGAGAAGTTAAATGGTTAACAAAGAATCAAGGTTAAGACAGAAATAATGCAAAAGTGTGAATGTTAATAATATGGCTAGATATTGTTATTAGGTATAATTATGTGAATTTGTGTTTGTGTAGTACCCTGCACAGTGGACTGAGGTCTCATCCCATTTAAGCCTCCAAACTTGAAATCACCAGCACCTGAAATTTACTTTATTTACTTGAGATTTAAGGGGAACACTAAGATCCAAGGTCCAATTAGAGAGAGAATCGCTAGTTCATTTTGTGTATGTGTGTGTGTGTGTGTGTGTGTGTGTGTGTGTGTGTGTGTGTGGAGCATCTCATGCTCCAATAATTAGTCAAAGCAAATTGGAGAACATGATGTTTCATGTGTCTGTCAACGCCTGGCACCACTGAAACCATGAACTACACATCCCAGAATCCTCATCAATCCAGTGAAATACAAACCAGACTACTGATTAAACATTTATTTTGCCAGCACAGTAACTACAAATAAGACGTTATTTAACATTATGGTGAGGGAAAATCACTCAACCACGTGAATGCCGATTTTAGCTAGTCATTGGCTACACGTTCGGGTGGTGGGGTGGGCGGTGTGGAAGCGGAGTCTGCAGAGACTGATAAATAGCAAAGTAAAAGCACTCAACCGTGGTAGCAGCACTTTGTGGCAGACACGACAGGATGGCTAGTCAGCTAGAAGGCAGGGGATATAGAGTCACCACCCAACTTCCAGCTAAGACAAGGAGATGCACCAGCAAATACAGTATGTGGTATAGAGAGGAAAACCCACTGAACCACAATAGCAGCAAGGGACAATGGCCAGTTAGACAATAGTGGATGTGGAATAATCTGATTGGTTAGCAATGGAGAACTCAAAATATGGGGAGAATGAGGGGTGACTGGTGCTAAGTAGCTGGTAACTTTAACACTAGTGTATGTTTTGGATGCATTTTTTTATTAAATGGATTTGTTTGTATGTTTGATTTTTCAATATAGTAATACCAGAACACTTCAAAAGCCTTTGGTATATGAGGAACATATATAATATTGTGTATTATAGCAATTCAAATAATTAATATAAATGTTTCAACTATACTGTATTAGCTGGATTTTGTTGTGGAAAAATCGTTCTTATGTCACAAGATTTACACATAGACTTGAGTTATTAATTTGCATAATTGTTATGAATGTACTACTGTGCTGATAGGAATAACACATTATAGAAGAGAGAAGCAGGTTTGGGTTGAAGCGTAGCTACCACTTGCATACTGTATGTAGAGTTTCATTTTATTGTTGTCTTTTGACAAGTGTATTTTGTAACAAAGGCAGGCTGTTTAGTAATACAGGTCTGAGCTCAAACAGATTAAACTCTTTATGCCTTTAATCCCAGTGACACAGCCTGGAGGATGGACAAATAAGATATTGTAATAGCATATTGACTCACATCAGAATGGTCAAATATGAAGTGGGAGCATCTGCAATTCAGACAGAAAGACTGAGACTAACAAACAAACCTTGTGCTCTTTTCCTTCACAACCAACCCCAACCAACAACTGACCCCCCCACCCCCCACCACCCTGCTGCATGCTTCTAACACTTATGCAGACCTTCCATCACATCTCTCTCACTTTTCCCCTCTGCTCTCACTCTCTCTTTCTGCTCTCATTCCACGCTTGCATGCTCATTGTCCCGAAACATGATAAGACGTAAAGCCCTGTGGGAATTTCTCCCATCCTGTGAGTGTCAGCTACATCTGTGACTTCCAAAGAGGACATCAACATCAGCAGTAGCGTCTCCTGTCTAGACAGCTGCTAACTATCCATATTGCTTTATTCGTCATGTTCTATCTTTGGGGAGATCAATTAATTTTTATATCCATGCATGAAGGAGCTCAGGACATCTGTTAAAGTTTTCTTTTCTCATTGCGATATTTACGCTGATAAGAATTTAAACTTGGAGAATGGAACTTTCTGCCTTGGATCTGAGGAGTATCTAAACATACATCATTGAAATGTTTTCCTTCTACTGCACTTTATGTCTGATTAAGAGACTGGAGGACAATGAGAACAGTTACAGACTTTCACTGAGAAAGAAGTCTCTAGTGCAACAATTCACCAATACAAAGAGTTATATATGTAAGTATACAGATATGCAGAGTTGTTTTTAAAGTGCTGGCTGATATACATACAATGTGTATGATAAAATAGTGAGTACTGTAAAAAGAGTTAATTCTGCAATTTTTCTAGGAACCTCCAGCTTTGCAATGTTTACGACCTTACTCTTGAGCAATCAATTCTTTTATGCAATATTAAATAATATTTCATTCTAAATGTCATGTAGAAATCTGTGTATGGGTATGCATATTTAATATAGAATTAAATTAAAGAAAGGAAAAGAAGGAGAGAGAGAAACATTTTAAAGATGGAGAAGCGAGGTTAAAAACTCCTTCCTCAAGAATAATTCTAATCCCTGAAAGATGAAATTGGAACTTTTATTTTGAGGCAAAGAGATTAAATGTATTTTATATTTAAAAAAAAGAATGACATGGAGGTATCTCTTTTCTTATCAAAATATTCTAGCACTATTCTAGGTCTCTAGTGTAAGTAAATGTGTGAAATTGAACATGTTTTACTGTACATGCTTTGTATACAAGGTCAGATTTTCCTTAGGCATAATTTCTTCTACTGAAGCATGTGTTCAGATAACACTCTGATGGATTTGATCTAACATGGATCATAAATGGATCTGGAGTCCATGCGAGCTCAAGTGCACACTGACATTAAAACAAAATAGTGGATATACCAAATACCTAGAAACTGAACTTCATGTATTTTAAAGATTACAATATTTATTCAAGTTAATAATATATTTTATAAAAATTTGATGCATGCACACGAAAGTGTACATGCTCCTATTAACGTGGTCGGTGACAGTAGATCAATATCAGGAAATCAGAATATTCTGTTAAAGCCTGTGCTGAAGCAAAATCTCAAGTCCATACATTGTATAATCCTTTAACAATAAAGTTTATAAATGGCAGATTTTTAAAATACACATTTATTTATTACCGCATTTACAACCAAATAGAGAATTATTATAATTATTATTTTTTTGTTTACTCTATGTATTCATGATTGTCTTATTTCTAAGTACACTGTGTTCATTTACATTTAAACAATGGCTACCTTATGATGTTTTTCTTACTCACTAGCAATTTGGTCTCCCACTATTCCACTACACTAATCTGGATACAACAGGAAAACAAAAAAATAATAGCACACCACTAATCCTGAAAATAACACTTGATTTATTTGGTGCTTGTTGGTTTCAGAAATTATATTAAGAAACAGAAATCTTCAGTGATGTTAATGGATTTCAGTGTATCATTAGCTCTTTTTTCCTAAAAGCCTACTGAATACTGGAGGTAGCCTCAACTCAATCTACTGTTTTATTATAAATACTCTGATTGAGGAAATGAATTTCTTTTACCTGCAGTTAGATAATATCCTGGTTCATATAATAAAAGGAAAATTCCATCTTCAGTGTGATATTACATCCCTTCTATTAGTTCTTCTATTTCGCAGGAGCATAGTGACCTAAGTAAGGTCTATATGATGAATAGAACCACAAAATATTTCCCTCACCTTCCCCAAGATTGCAATTGTTCTTCTCATGGAGTGTTAGTGCCTTTCTTTCAAGGAAAAAGACCAGCCACAACTATGGCATTAGCCTGATTCTTTATTTTGTCCTTACACTGTATACTGAGGAGTCAACAAACCTGCTGTGAAATGTCATAACCCCTTGCCTTTGATTTTGCCTCACTAGAAGTGCAAACAACATTAGTCTGTCTATGTGTTGATGCAGTATGGCTTAGCAAATGCCAGTCATGTTCCAGTTCGTTCTCAGTGAGGTCTTCTGTGATATGCTCCTCAGGTAATTCTGGCAAGACTGCAGTTATAGGGAAATGCAACAACAATACTATGAATGACTCAGAGGATCATTCAAATCATTTCTTCACCAAAACCACAATAACCCAGGTTTGCTAGCTTATCCTTCTCTCAGCTAGCATCACTATGTACCAACCAGCAGCAGTCTTCTGTTGTCCTTAGGGACCTTGTCTTTGACCACGCTATACATTTTCCCCTCATAGGTGAAGAAGGTATTTATGGAGCATGTGAGCATAAATGTTAATTTAAACTCTGACCACCATTATAAATCACTTACAAGAGGATTTATATGGTGGTCTAGATAAATTCACCCGAAATGAAAAAAAAAATATATATATAGAACTCCTGTCTACAGTACTCCATTTGGCTAAAGATCACTATTTAATTAAGAACCCTATACTTCTATATGATTGGCCTTAGTCCCTATCTATTCTAATGTTTTATCATCATAAGTTGATACGTGATGTACAGTTTACCAGCTTACGGGTCTGAGGCACTACTCTGCTTCTAATGGTCTCTGTATTAATGAAACAAACACAATCGTACCATCTCTGTCTACAAGCCATTAAACCAACACAGGGGAGTGAATTACATGGTCATCTGTTTTTTGAGTGCTTGTTTCAGTGATTTCCAGAGCAACTTTCCAGTCGTGCTGATTCTAGTCATTCAAAAGTAATTGGTCAAATGTTTCCATAGAAACAAAAAGCCACTGTGATTTATGGGCTGGTTCCTTGGCCTTTGAACACACTGATTCATGTGTGCTCTATCTAATGAAAGGAAAACAACAGACTGCTACTGTACTGAAAGTAAGCACATTAGATTCTATAAGATGTATTTCAATGGAGCGATCAACATTTTCTCACTCACCTTACAGACCGGTGAACAGTTATCTCTCTGTTTTGCTTTAAGGACTCTTTACTGCCATGGTTTGGTTTCTACTTGTCCCCTTTGAGGGAATAGATCTGCAGTTATTGTGAGTGAGTAGCTTTATGATGAAACATTTCTACCCTAATGTTTAGATGACTACAAAAATATTGTGAAACTGTGGCCTTTACAGTGCACTAGCAGAAACTGTTCTGGTGGCTTAAGAAGGTATATTTGTTAACTTTTATTTGATGTATCCCTGCTCCAATGGTTACAACAGCTTAATACAGGGGAAAATACAAGGTTTGCAAAATGTGAGTTGTTTGACTAGAAAGTCTCCCTCTGCTGGTTGCAGACACTCTACACAGACATACTGTACACACACACACACACACACATTCTTTTATTAATGATAAACTTACCATTATGCCTGAACCATATTCAGAAAACAAATGCACAATCTACTAAAGAACTTGGACATATACACAGTGATGTTTGGATTTGAGGTCAGTAACAAGGACTACTGTAGCTTGTAAGCAGGTTAAAACTCTTGCTTTGTACTGTTAACCTGATATACATTTGGTCTAGATTAATGTCCTAAAGATTTCACCCTGCAAAAAGGAAAAAAACCCATTGAATTTGAATTTTTTTCCTCCAGAAAACCAAAAGAACAGCTTCTGGCAAAAGAACCATGGAGAGAAGTCAAATGGACAACTCCACTGTCAGTTACGACACTTCAGATGACCACCTTGCCACACATAGCCTGTGGGAAATCATCACTATTGCTACAGTCTCAGCCATAGTAAGCCTGATCACAATAACTGGAAATATTCTTGTGATGCTATCCTTTAAGGTAAATAGTCAACTGAAAACTGTTAATAACTACTATCTACTAAGCCTGGCTTTTGCTGACCTTATCATTGGTATGTTTTCCATGAATTTATACACTTCCTATATACTCATGGGCTATTGGTCACTGGGTAGCCTTGCATGTGACCTCTGGCTGGCTATGGACTATGTTGTCAGTAATGCCTCAGTTATGAACTTGCTAGTAATTAGCTTTGATCGTTACTTCTCAATTACAAGACCTCTGACCTACAGAGCTAAGCGAACGCCAAAGCGTGCTGGGATAATGATTGGACTGGCTTGGCTTGTGTCCTTCATCCTGTGGGCACCTCCAATTTTGTGCTGGCAGTATTTTGTAGGCAAAAGAACAGTACCTGAGAGACAATGCCAAATCCAGTTCTTCTCAGAGCCTGTGATAACTTTTGGGACAGCAATTGCTGCATTTTATATTCCAGTTTCTGTCATGACCATCTTGTACTGTCGGATTTATAAAGAGACAGAAAAGCGCACTAAAGATCTGGCAGAACTCCAGGAAGTCAACCATTCTACAGACCCTGATACTAAAAATGAGTCTCAGATGTCCATAATTAAGTCCTGCTTAAGCACTACCTCCGGAAGGCAGGACCAGATATCCTGGGCATCCTCTAGCCAAAATGATGAGTGGTGTAAAGCTGACCAACTTACAACTTTTACCAGCTATGCATCTTCCGAAGAAGAGGAACAGGTTCCTGGAGTCCTGGTGGTCTACAGGAATCACGCTTGCAAGGAGACCAATTCAGTCCTCTGCAATAATGGTGAGGAAGAGATTTTCTTCCTATCAGCAGGTAAAAACAACTCCCACAACTGCAAGAATTTTTTTTCCTACAGTTTCAAACCAGCTGTGAAGGACAGCAACTATACACAGACCGAAAATGAGAATCCCAAAGCAACAAACTCCGTGTTTCCTTTGGCTGAGTCCATGAGCATGCAGTCAACAGCATTGTCTTCTAAACCTAACAACCCAATGCTGAAGAGCCAGATAACCAAACGCAAGAAGATGGTCCTGATCAAAGAAAGAAAAGCAGCACAGACTCTTAGTGCTATTCTACTGGCTTTCATCCTCACATGGACACCTTACAACATCATGGTGCTTATCTCTACCTTCTGTTCAGATTGTATACCTCTGTCTCTATGGCACCTGGGCTACTGGCTATGTTATGTCAATAGCACAGTCAACCCAATGTGCTATGCTCTCTGCAACAAAACCTTTCAGAAGACCTTCCGGATGCTTCTTCTATGCCAGTGGAAGAAGAGGCTGGAAGATAAACTTTATTAGCAATACCCTGTGGTATGCTGTATAGTTCTCATTACCAAATTTGAACAAAATAATAATTAGAATCTAACAGAATGTACAGATGAGACAACTAAATTTTATCAAAGTAAAGTAATATGTATTATTATGAGTCATTATGATCTTCCATTGTTGTTTTCATTGACATTTTCTTCAGAATATCTATAATGCCTAATGTATTGATTGTTCCACATTAGACAAATATGTTCTATTAAATGGCCACTGATTTATAATTGACATTCTAATTTTTATGCTTAGTATAGTCTTAAATACTATTACTGTTTAAAATATGCTTGATCAAGATTGTATTGTACATGCTTATCAAGCGCCACAATCTCAAACAAAGTTTTAGGGGAGAAATAATTAAACTAGGAAAAACAATAGATTTTAAAAACCTACAGCAAACAGAAAATAGGAGTCTTATTTCTATATTTTCATTTTAGGAGTCATTATCAATTCAACTGTGATATCACAATATTACAATACATATTATTACCATTATAAGTTACAATGGATGTAAAACTAGCACTCGGCTGTTTTATTATTATCATTTGTGCCCTCTTCACCAACCTCTTTGTGTGTATGATTTGCAGAAACATAGATCTACTTCAAAACTTTGTTACTCCCTATACAATTATAGTGATTTAATATTGATAACACATCACAATTTAAGTCCCAGTTACCTGATTTTTTGTCAAATAAGTGAAAACCAGCTCTCCCAGTCTGAATGCTATTCTTTAATCTTTTTTTGTACTGCTCAGCCCTCCCATACCCTGATTGCAATGTAATAAGTTCACTCAGAGTTCATCCCTTTTGCAGTCTGCAGGATGCATGATTTTGACCATATCTGAAGGCTTTACCATCATCCAGGCATATTTGCACAAATGCTCCTTGTTGCAGTCCTTTTGCCAATAGATGACATTCCTCCGGTTGAGGTTGGCACCGGCACAAGCGTCGTACCACCACCCTCCACCTGCAACCCCCTGGAACTCTAGCTTGGCACAGTTCTGAAAATAGTTATCATTATCACGGTCCTTGGTGGTAAATTTCTGGTTATCGTGGAGGTAGTTCTCTGGGTCCAAAGTGAGAGCATCTGCAGCAGTGCCATGGTATAAGCCCAGACGCAACCTATACTGTGCATCTTCTCCTTCCACAAGAGTGGGGTCATATTCACCAGTTTTGGTTACAGCATCTTTGTCCACTAGTTTGATGCCCAGCTTGTAGCGGATAGGTCCACTGGTGAGCTGGTGGATGTACTCGTTGCCCAACCAGTGGTTTCCAGTCAAGGTTCCAAAGCCCAACTTATACTCCTCCCAGGAGCGGTCAAAGTCCACACTGCTGTTAACCGTGATGTGTTGGATCACAGTCCAGCCACCTTCCTGCATAGCACAGAAGGCCACGATGGGTGAGTCTCTGGGCTTGATTATGTAAACACCATCTCGTGCCTGACCTCCAGAACTTTCCCACAGTTCATGACAATCCCTGGGTAACCCTTGTACAGAAAGATACAGATGACTATAAAAGATCTATAAAAACTGCAATGCAGAACAATACAGTTTCTAGATAAAAGTGCCTTATCAAACAATTTATTGAATAGTTATTTGTCCCTTTTAGAAGAATATTTTATACACAATATATGGAAATAACAAGCTATGATGGAAATTGACACAAAATGAAGTAAACCAATAAATAAGCATACAGGCTGTATAGGGCTATAACCCCAGCTTAGTTTGAGAAAGCAGACTAATCACCAATAAGCTTGAAGAATCATTTGATATATATACAGTTGATATGCAGCTCATTCATTGTTTAGATTTGGAAACTGCATACAATGCACATACTGAATGTCACACCACTCAGCATTGTGAGATGATGTGAATATGAGTATTAGTAATAGTAATTACCTGTTGATATGAAACCCTAGACTGTATCCTATACCAGGGATGTCCTATCTTATCCAGAAAGACTAATCATAGTCTACTAAAAGCCAAGAACAGGCTCCTGCTCGATTGCAATAAAAACCTACCCTTTGCAGATAATATAGGAACAGCCCTTGCCTATACCGTTAATCTAGTCATAAGAATAATACACAGAATTTGAGTTCATAAATGGCATCAGTTTATTATATTATAGTCTCTAATGTCTAGAGGAATTTGGTAACCTTGTGATTAAGGTGTTGGACTACCGAATGGAGTTTGAATCCCAGATTCACCACGCTGCCACCACTGGGCCCCTGAGCAAGGTCCGTAACACTCGGTTGTTGAGTTGTATAAAATCTATAATATAAAGTTGCTTTAGATAAGGGCGTCTGCCGATCGCCATAAATTTTAATGTAAGAGAGACAAAAGTCAGTGTACTCAACCCATACAAAACAAAACAGACATTTCAATGCAAACAGCAAAGAAAAATGTCATTTGGAAGATCCATCATTAGGCTCATATATATTTACTACAGGGGTTTAGATAATTTTCTTCAATCCGTGATTACAGTAGCCACGTCCTTGCTTGGAGTTGAGTACAGTACTGTTTTTCTCTCAGGATTGTTTAGTATTGTA
>JAOTRN010000002.1:5895457-5910508 GCA_028566695.1 Bagroides melapterus
AAAAACTACAAATATTTGATTACAACAGAAATTTACATGATTAACTATATAAAAATAAGAGCATTTGTTTTCTCTTTGTGGACATTTTATCTATAAACCTTATATATTATTGTCTTGGACTTAAAACATCACTGGCACTGCTTTATATCCTTAAACCAGTTGTCAGTTGCTAATAAAAATTATTGAACCAAAGCTTTATAAAATATTCCAAGAGAAATGGTACCATAATACATATACAGAAGTTCTAAAACGACCTACATTGTTTGCTTTATCAATCTTGTTCTGCTTTGAAAAAAAAAAAAAGCCCTTAATTTGAGGAACAAATCCATTGTTGCGGTTTATGCATAGTGAAAATTCTTATTGTTACACTTATTTTCATCATAACTATCGTTTTTTTTTGGCTGGTTAAGCAGCATGTGATGCCATTGTGGATGAGGAGGTAGTGTGTTCAAAAAATTCATTATATCACAGGGAAGTTGTCAATAAGCAAAACTAATTAAATCTTTTTCCACTAGTTTAAATCCAAGGCTGAAAACCCCATTTATGTCTACTGAAGTAGAAATAGTCTGGTGTGTCTTTTTGATGGTGTTTAAAGCACTCTGTGAATTGTGACTAATGTTTTCACATGTCCACAGGTGTAGAAGGTTCAATGGTGATCACTTGGACAACCTTTGACTACACAGAGAGTGTGGTGGAATATGGACTGTGGGGTGGGAAACTCTTCAGTCTTACCGCTAAGGGAAACTCTACCTTGTTTATTGATGGAGGCCCAGAGAAGCGTAAAATGTACGTTCACAAAGTCACGTTGCCAGAACTCAGACCTGGGGTTAAATATGGTAAGCATAATATACACTGTAATGGTGTGGTGCAATGTGGTATAGAACTGGAGTTTATACACCTCTGCTGTTTAAGGACTTATGATCTGTTGTAACACTTTACTCAAGTTACTCTAAATGAAAAGAAAATCTAAAATAATTGGGTTTGTACTGTTAACTTTATGCCATACTGGTGTAGATAATTATGAACATGATATCATGTCAAACTGATTGGATCATAAAATTATCACACATATTATTTCTCACATATCAGTATATGTATATCAAGATAATGTTCCAGAATACCAAAAAAAATGACCAGTGTAAAGAGAGAATTAATTAAAGGATATCAGAGTTCAGATTTTGGGTTTATCTCATGTAATATTTACTGAATGTAAATCTGTGTGTGTGTTTCCAGTCTACCACTGTGGCAGTGAGGAGGGCTGGAGTGATATTCTCTTCTTTACCGCGCTGAATGATGGCACAATTTTTAGCCCTAGATTTGTTCTGTTTGGTGACATGGGTAATGAAAACCCTCAGTCACTTGCCAGACTTCAGAAAGAAACCCAGGCTGGGATGTATGATGTCATCCTGCACATTGGTAAGATTTACAACGATGAAATTATCTCCAAAAGAAAATATTCTTTTAAAGTACACAGCGTTTGATGTTTCCACCTGACGTTCCTTAAGTTTTATTACAAAATAAAATAACCACATGGAGTTTCTTATGTTTTATTACTTGAATTACTGTTATTGCCAAAGACCAAATGATTCAGAAAAGCATTAAATAAGGAAACCTATATTTTTGTGGAAATTATAAAATGTTTACTCTTAGCTCATAATGGAACATTTAAAGAAAACCAAATAGTTGAAGTT
Source organism: Bagroides melapterus (assembly GCA_028566695.1). Taxonomy (NCBI): domain Eukaryota; kingdom Metazoa; phylum Chordata; class Actinopteri; order Siluriformes; family Bagridae; genus Bagroides; species Bagroides melapterus. The sequence continues at coordinate 5,897,149 of JAOTRN010000002.1, forward strand.
AATAGACTCTTAAACAGTGCACATACTGTATTATAAAATGTATTAAATTGACAGTTTCATTTTCCAAGTAGAGGATTATTGCAATAAAATAGTCATTTATTATGTTTCTCAATTCAGCATTTAATAACAGAGAATTCCCATTTCATTTACTGCTGAAATAGGGAAATGTCCAGTGCTCAGATACTGGCAGTGTACTTAGACTAAGACTAATTACTTAATTAGAAACACTACACTGAGACTGGGTCGGGTCTTCCTTTGCACTCAGATCTTCATGGCATGGATTCCACAAGATTTTGGAAACATTCCATTGAGATTATGGTCCATGATGAAATGGGGTACTGTGTAATGCAATTGCTGCAGATATGTCAGGCATTTGTGCGCGTTTTCCACATCTCAGAGGTGTTTATATGGATTCAAATCAACTGAAGAACAGTTAATTCATTGTCATGTACATGAAACCAGTTGAACTAGTAAGTTGGTGTGTACATTGTGACATGGTGCATTATCATGCTGGAAGTAGCCATGGTAAATCTTTTCTAACTAACTATTAAAGTTTGCATATGACCCCACCCTCACGGTGCTAATCTCTGAAGGGGACGAGTTAGTCCACAGTAAGGAGATTTACCATCTGGGGACCTGGTGCAGACAGAACAACCTGGAGCTCAGTATTGTGAAAACAGTGGAGATGGATGTAGACATTAGGAAGCTCCCAGCCTCACTCACACTCATCATAATGTTTGACTCCCAAGTTGACACTGTTGGCTTTTTCCTCTTCCTGGGAGCCATCATGGGAGGCATGCAGACTGCTTCAACAAACATTCTCAGGAGCTCAGTGAATTCAAGCATGATACCGTGATCTTCTGGAACGTATGCAATAGGACCATTCGTGAAATTTGATCTGTTCAAGTGATTGAATTAGTAAAAATCATCAGCCTAATGTTCTTGTTCTTCCAGTTAACTTCAATTCAATTCAGATTTATTATTTATGATTATTTATATTATTTAATAATGGACATTGTCTCAAAGCAGCCTTGCAGAACATAAAAATAATACAAAGATTTTAATATTATACAAGGAAATGCAAAAATTCAAGATTAAGAGACATCTATGTAAGAGAGTATGTATTTATCCCCATTGAGCAAGCCTGATTTGACTTTGGCTATAGTGGCAAGGAAAAATCCCCTTAGATAGAAGATGAAGAAACCCTGAGAGGAACCAGACTCAAGAGGGTTCCCATTCTCATTTGGGTGACAGTGTGTAAATGAAAATATTAAGTCCGACAATTGTCTATTAGTTAGGAGGTTGTTGACCATAAAGTCCAAATTTGTTGAGCCTGTGTACACTAACTTTTTGTTCTTGGCTGACAGAAGTGGAACCTGATGAGATGTTCTCCAGTTGTAACCCATCTTCCACAGAGTTCAACATGTTATGTATTCTGAGATGCTTTTCTGCATACCATGATTGAATACAGTGATTATCTGAGTTACTGTGGCCTTTGGGTCAGCTTGATTGAGTCTCACATTTCTCTCAGGCATTTCCATCTACAGACCACTGCTTAGTGGATGTTTTTACTTTATTACACGATTATGAGGAAACTCAAAAGACTGTCCTGTGTGTAAAAATCAGATCAGAGGAAATGTGCAGTTATGAAATATTCATTCATGCCCATCTGGCACCAACAACCTTGCCACGGTCAAAGTTACCGAGATCATATTGCAACCGAACTTTCTGTATCTGAGGCCCTCTAGTGGCCTGCATTTTTAATCCTGTCCAGTCTTGTGTTACTGGGCAGATCCATCTCACAAATAATTTTCAAGAGTAGTGTTCTGCTGTTTTTACCCAAGACACTTCTTGTTCTTGGCTGACAGGTATGGAACCGGTTGTCACCTATCCACCTCAATGGTTGTAAACGATGCTTATGAGTTGCTGGAGACTTCCTGTCAATCAGCTCAGACAATTCTGCTGACTCTGTTCTGATCTGTTCAATCTTCTGATCCCACAGATCTGTTGCTCACTCAGTGTTTTTTCCTTTTTTCTTCTTAAACTCTGGAGACTGTTGTGTGTGAAATTCCCAGGAGATCAGCATTAAAGATCCCAGGAAATAGCAGAAATATTCAAGTCTGCCCTTCTGGTACCATATCTGTGCCATCATCATAGTTAGCGCTCAAGTCAGAGATCACATATTTTCTTAATTCTGATGATCAATGTGAATATGGACTGATGCTCTTTCCTTCTGCTACACAATTGGCTGATTTAGAGAAGTCTGTAAATGTGCAGTTATAAAGTGTTCCTAATAAAGTGGGTACTGAGAGTATAGTCATTATTTTATACCGAATCCTGACATTCAATATTGTTGCTTAACTTAAAGAGCATATTTTACCACTGTAAATAATTCCATCTGCTTACATAAAGGCTATAAAACAATCCAAAAGAAGTTCTTACAAGTTAAAAGACCCTTAGCCCAGTAATGTTAGATCTTAATCTGTACACCAGTTTTTTTTAGTATTAGTGGGCCTTGTATATGTTTGATTTATTAATTACAATTCTAAAATGTTCTATCTGCTTGATTTTCAGGAGACTTTGCCTATGATATGCATGAGGTAAAGTTACACATTACAGTAACAGATTCATGCCCTTTCAGTGTAATACATGTTAAAAAAAAATCTTCAATGTAAACAATACTGTCTGATACCAGTTATGGAATCACTGTGCCAAATTTACTAGCCGAGTCCACCATAAAAACTATATGATCATTTAGACTTTCATGAACTGTTTTTTATAAGCATAGTTCTTTTTAGGCAAAAAAAAGATGAAAATATTGGATACCGTGGCTTACTGTGGCAATAATATTGGATCAGCTTATTACAATATTTTGAACAAATTGTACAACCAGTTCTGTGAAGAAATCCTAGATAAACAGAACTGGAGCTGTCAAAAAGTTTGAAAAATAATTTTCCCACCATTACCCGCATCCCACAATTACCCTCATTATACTATTTGTCATAACATATGGTTCAGTTTTTATGTAGGGCTTTTTTTGTCCCCTTTCGATGTAGTGATAGGGCTGTGAGTGAGTTGCCTGGAAAATTGATTTAGTCTAATGATAGTCCTTATTTTATGGCTTTTTTTCCTCTTAGCTGTACATACTTACAGTCATTACTGAGGTTTTTCAGTTAAGTTTGTCAACAGCTTGGTCACTGTTCATATATGGACTTGTTATCATATGTTATCACTCAGCACACGTGTTAATATTTTGCTAAAGTCAAAGCAATTTGTATGTTGCTTTTCTGTTGTATTGCCAATAAAGTATTTGTTTAACTTAGATTCTGTTTCATGTCTTTTTATTTCAGGACAATGGCAGAATTGGGGATGAGTTTATGAGACAAATAGAGTCTATTGCTGCCTATGTGCCTTATATGACCTGTCCTGGTAATCATGAGTGGGCCTAGTAAGTCAGAATACACACACACACACACACACACAAACACACACAAAAAAATCTCTATATTTACAGATGAGAATCATTATGCCTAGTATTTTCATTAATTATGACTGTACAACTCATTTCCTTGAAGCCATCTGATGTACCCTATTGCTCATTAATATATTTATACTGCACGTGGAATTGGTTTATAAAAAATGAATACATTTTTCCCCCCCTAACTAAACTCTGATGACTTTGTGCGGATGTAATGCTATGACCGTTAAAGGCATCATTCTTTGGATGCACAGCAAGTCTGGAGTCTAGACAATATCTGGTTCAGATCTGCTCTGATTTCTCTGTACTCTCTGTTCCTCACAATCTTGTCCATGCAACTCCTAAACTGGCTCATGTTAAAAAGCTTTGTGGCAGAGCTTAAATGCATATTCCATAAACTTATAAATAGTTGTAGCATTAAACACTCAACCTTCTCATGGACCACTGCTACTGGTCTGGAAAAAGCAGCATGGTGGAGAAGAAGGGGTGTTGTCCAAATCTAGAACATTTTGTGAGGAATTTGCTTTGCTTTTGAATTCAAATGAGTCACTGTGACTTAACCAATGAGGCACTCATAATGTAAATAGACTAAAGTAAGCAGTAATTCCTCACTCAATACCAGAAATGGAAAGATTTCAAAATGGATGGCATTTGTTAGTAATAGTTGTTCATACCGCAGTTGTTTTATTCTCCCACTAGTCTGCCAGTGCAGGACATTTGAGATAGCTTTGAGATTGATTGTGGAACAATTCACTGAAAAAAGGACAGATAAACAGTGTCAGGGAAAGACATTAAACTTGTGGAAAAAGCTAAGGTTTGTGTATGATGCTTTGTGTATGAAGGTGATGAGGAAGCAAATAGAAGGTTTAGACACAAAACTGTGAAGATGGATTTAAGAATAATTGTCACTCCAAGGTAAAATGATGAATTACTTATCTTCATGAATTAATTATCAATATTGATATTAATTAATCATCAGTAACCATAACAGAAATGGGAAAATGGATGCTTAATTTATACAGTCTATAATACATGCATCTTTTTTTTTTTAGCCACAAGAGGGGGCTAGAAAGTTGTCTGTCTTTTCAGCTCTGTTCATGTTTACTGTTACTTATTAGGTTTTTGTTCTCGTTAAACTAATCACATAACATTTCTGTCACAGTAGCCACCCCCTAGGCATGTCTTTATTAAATCTGTAGTTTTTGGTCTTGACATCCACCTTATTTCCACATACGATTATAAATAATTTTTGTATACTAATTTATACTAATGCATACTAATTGTATTCAGTCATGTTCTGTCCAATAAGCTGCACGATTAAAGGCATTATTACAAGCTCTTTTTTTCCTGTTTAAATCTTCCCAGCACGTTGTTACACAATAGATGATCTCAAACCTTGTGTCTGCAAGAAGAACTGCTTCATTTTCGAGAGCTCTACAGGACCTTTTCTGCACCACATGACCAAAATCTTAATTTACTTTTTAAATTATTAGCTGAAACATGATCAGCTCTGGGAGCATGTCCATAAACGTCAAGAAAACAGTATTTTTTCATCCAGCTACATTTAAAACATTTGGCAGATGCCGACTTACGTTTACACAACTGAGCAGTTTGGGGTTAAGGGCTTTGCTCCAGGGATCAGACATGACAGCTTGGTAGGCCTGGGATTTGAACTCACAACCTTCCCATCAGTAGTTCAACAGCTATTTTTGACCTTATACCCTGAATGTCTGAATTCAATTAGGGGCTCCCTATGTTTTGTACTTTCTAAGTTCATTATGGTCCTTTCATTTCGTTCAGGCTAGTTATGAATTGGTCTGTCTCAGTCGAGGAAAAACTGTCCAATGTGAAACTTTTAAAAATGGAAACGTTAGCACTTCTGCGAGCTACAGCATTCATAGAAATTTGTTTCTGTTGTATCATTATGCGTAAATAACGTGTTGACATTGTTTATTCAGATCACATGGATTCAAACAACTGATTGAAAAAACAGACACTGGGATTTGCCATGTGTTAATAATTTATTTTGTTCATTTCTTTCCAGCAATTTCTCACACTACAAGAGCCGCTTCAATATGCCAGGGGAAACTGAGAGCCTGTGGTACAGGTATGAGCTTTAGTTACCATCTCATCCCCTCCATTCATCAGATACCGTTTATATCTAGAGCAGATGTTCTCCTGTGTGAATTGCATAAGAATGATGCATTTTAACCACATACCAAAGAGCTGACAAACCAGGCAGTTATCCTCTGTCTTAAGCACTTGGCCTATATTATCTAAACTCTTACCAGTAGATTTTTAAACCCTGTTAATGAATTTGCTGAAAGGATGGAGCTGATGATGGCATGTTTCATGAGTGACAATTGTTCAATTCTTATCATTCATATCACTCAATAATCAGTGGCTGATATGATATAAACTGATGAATGGAAGCCCAGTTGCCATAATGTGACCAATATAAAATTAAATGATACTGTAATTTATTATATAAGGAAAGAAAAAAAAATTTACATAGTTTTTTTTGTGAAAAATGTATACTTAGAATAACCATAAGGATAGCATTTGGTGAACATCTTGATGAAACTGAAGAAGTTGTCAAGCAATATTTTGTTTGATTATATAAAACAGCTGAGATATTCAAAGTTTATTTGCACTGAATGACACCATTTTTCTCATGGCCAAGTAGCAGAGAATTATTGCATTACTTCCTTTAGTAGTTGAGTAATCTCAACAGTCATTGCAACACCATTTTTTTTCTAACTTGGTAGTGACTTGAATTGCCAGCAGCAACAATTGTTTGTGATTTATTTTCAGTGTCATAAGAATATTTGGATTAAGCAAGCTGCCTTTGCTCTAAATAAATGTTTTTCACTAAATCTCCTAGTAGTATTTACTTTTAACCCTGAGACTTTTTGTGAATGTGGACCTTGAGCTTGTGTGTGACTGGATAGTGGACTGTGGAGCAGAGATCTGCTGATGGCCTGCTTACAGTTATAATTTATTTCACACCCATATGTGCTTAATAAACATCCCATTCCAACACTATGGGCAGTAATTTGGAGTTGGCTCCCTTTCTTTACAGCCTCCACTATTCTGGGAAGGCTTTCCACTAGGTTTTATTATGTGCATTGGGGATGTGTCAGATGTTGAGTGAGAAGGCCTGGCATGGAGTCTACATTCCAGTTCATTCTAAATATGATCAGTCGGGTTGAAGGTTTCGGCTCTGTGCAGGATACCTTCCACTCCAATCATAGCAAAAACATCCTTGCTTTGTGTACAGGGGCATTGTCATGTCAGAACAGGTGTGAACCCCTTAGGGCCAGAAAGGGGAATTCATCATACAAAGACAAAGACTTTCTAGACAGTCGTGTGCTTCATCTTAGTAACAACATGTTGCCCGCACAGGGGTGTGATAGTCAGGTGTCAACATAATTTTGGTCATAACCTTTCTTGTTTAGATCAGGGGATCTGTTTTTTTTTTTCTGCCACAGACATTTTTTAAAAAATCCAGCAACCCCTCAGTACTTTTTTATTTGTATAAACGTATTACAACTATTCAAATACGTTGTACATACTGAGAACATTTTTTTCATTAAAATGGCCATTACATTGTTACTGAAGTTTCAAATCAATCCATTGCATTTAAGAATTAATACCATTACAAATAGGATAACAATAAGACCTCAATAATAAGTAAATATAATGCATAAATAAATTTGATAGTAGGTTATGATAAAAGAATAATAAAAAGACTTTCTGCATGTGCTACACAGACTCTTTGGGGTCTCTAGTCTGGTATGATAGGAATGGAAATGTCAAATTGGTGTCGTTGGCATCTTTTATTGAAGGGTTACAAAATTGGAGAACTGTCTCTCTGACAAGGGTGACTGATGATTGATTACTTATTATTTTTTTAAATAGTTTTAACTTTGTGGAATCTGTCTATAGTAACGATCTTAACACAGTACATCCTTATCTATTTTCTAAGTTGTTAATAAGTACTTTCTGTTGCAATAAGTTTTAATATGATTTATAGATTTAAAAATATAAATATAATATGAATAAAAAAGTACATCATACAAAGAGCAGAGAAACCTTTAAGTACCTACATTATTGTCTCATTTTATAGATATTGAACACACAATATGCTCCAGTGCATGAACAATTAGAGAAAAGTAAAACATTTTAGCTAGCTTATGCATTATAGTTTTTTATTATTGTTATGTTTTAGATTTAATGCTACAAGTATGCTACATTTCCAGCTTTGTTTTGAAAGTATTTCTCTCTATATGAAGACATTTATGCTTGCTCATGCTTTTTTAACCACCATTGTCCCCGTGCCAAAGACTCAATGACTATCGTCCCATTGCACTCACACCCATCGTGATGAAGTGCTTCAAGAGGATTGTCTTGAGGCACATCAAGACCCAACCTACACCTTCACTGTACCCCCTGCAGTTTGCGTATCGTCCAAACCGCACCAGGGATGATGCCATTGCTGCGACCCTTCATTTATCCATCACTTACCTGGACAATAAAGGCACTCATTTTCGTAGACTTCAGTTCAGCATTCAACACAATCATCCCTCAGCACCTGATTGAGAAGTTGAGCCTGCTGGACCTGTTTCTCTCTGCAGATGGATCCTGGACTTCCTAACTGGGAGACCTCAGTCAGCCCAGATGGAGAATAGCATCTCCAGCACCACCACACTGAGCACTGGAGTCTCTCAGGGCTGCTTATTAAGCCCAGTGCTGTTGACTTTGCTGACTCACTACTGTGTAGCAATGCAATGCATGGTGGGTCTCATCAGTAAGAACGATGAGACAGCCTACAGACAGGAGATGCAAAAGCTAACTGCCTGGTGTAGAGCCAACATCTGGTGTACGGATCCTCCATTGAGACTGTCAAAAGCATCAAATTCCTTGGTGTTCATCTGGCAGAGAACTTCACCTGGTCACTTAACACCAGCTCCATCAGTAAGAAAGCCCAGCAGCATCTTCCTCCAAAGGCTGAGGAAACATTTTACAGATGGACCACTGAGAGCATCCTGAGCAACTGCATCACTGTCTAGTTTAAGAATTGAGAATTGCACCACCTCGGATCACAAGACCCTCCGGCGGATAGTGAGACAGCTGAGAAGACCACTGGAGTCTCTCTTCCCTCTACTAGGACTAACTTGTTGTTACAGTGTATATATAGCTCTGTCTTTTTGTTTGTTTTAAAAAGAGAAACGTTGTCTCATTTCACTGTATACATCATAAGCTATATATGGTTGAAATGACAATAAAAGCTTCTTGACTTGATTGACTAAAACCTTTTTTCTGTCTCCCTCTTCATGCAGCTGGAACATTGGGTCAGCACACATCATCTCGTTCTCCACCGAGGTCTACTTCTACCTCGAATATGGCCTAGATCTCCTCTTTAAACAGTATGAGTGGCTACAGAAGGACCTGGAGGTATTTGCACAAGATATGCTCAGTCTGATCTAATATTAGCTCATCCACTGAATCCACTGATTTTAGTCTCCCAAATTTGACGTTGATTTGTTTAACTTCCTGTAAGTGTTCAAACCAGCTACGACTAATGTGTGTGTGCAGATGATAAATAAATTGTTTTGAATTTCAGTGTAGGTTGATAACATTTGATCTGCTATTTCTCTCCTTTGACCAGGAAGCCAACAAACCAGAGAACCGGGCTGCAAGACCCTGGATAATCACCATGGCACACAGACCCATGTACTGCTCCAATGATGATAAAGACGACTGCACCATGTTTGAAAGCTTTGTATGGATCATTTAGATCCATTGTGTTCTTGTATTTACTAATAAGATACTGGTTAAAAAAGCAGAAACCTCTACAAATATTATAATCTCACATTTTTATCATCTGTTTCATCATGAAAGAGTGACAGGTTTATTCACCCATGTACTGTATATTCTAATCATACAGGTGTGGGTAGCATTCATAGTTTCATTATTTTTCACTCCATGCTTAAAAATGTTTGACTGAACATTGTATATTAGGCAAAATTAGCTGAATTTGAACCAGGCCTGCCTAGGCAATTTGACTGTAGTATCAGGAAACGCTGGAAAATGTAGCATCAGGATAAATGTGGCATCTACAGCTTGTATTGTATTTTTTATAATGTGTGTTACTATTTTGAAGTCAGATAAAAAACCTTCATATACTGCTGTCTTTCTCCAAAGCAGAGCAACACAACATCATCATTGATGCATCTTACAATCCCTTGTCTATGCTTTGAAACAGATAAAGTCACAAAGGTTCTCACTATTAAAAAATTAACAGATTTCTATTAAGACTATAATGCAGAGTCGTTTATCAGGGCTACTTTGCTATACCGGAATTCAATACGTATCTTCTCTTCTGTTCAAAAAACTCTCTATACTGAACATTCCATACATGCTACATTTCAAGAGACCTTTTTCTTGGTTTAATACAGTAAAGTAAAGTTTAATGAATTCTTTTTTTTTTTTTTTTTTTTTTTTTTTCTTTTTTTAACAGGTACGCCGTGGACGCAGTGACACAAAGCCACCAGCCCCTGGCCTGGAGGATTTATTCTATCAGTATGGTATGCTTCAGTGACATCAGATTCTGTTTGATTCAGCAGTCTGCAAACATATAATAATAATAATAATAATAATAATAATAATAATAATAATAATAATAATAATAACCAAACACCTCTTCTTCTGAATCACTGTGAAACTCCATGTCACTGAATAAGAATATTGTGGCAAACATCAGACCACTTCTAATTCAGTTTGTATAGTAAAGTATGTCCCGATTAAACCTTTGTTCATTTAAAACAGGAGGAATGCTTCACTTAATCCCATAAAACTTATTAACAAAGCATCCTCTTAGTTTTGGCCACAGTAAGCAGTATCTGAGATCTAGTCTTGAATGGACTCTTCTGGATTTCATTTCAGTTTATTTACACATGGAAGCATGTCTCTCTTCCCAAGCAGAAATTTTCTCTTGATATTCTTCACAACTGTTTTGAATTAATTGTGGAACAATTGATGCAATTTGTTTTGGAGTTTTTTATGTCAAGTGCTTGTTTTTATTTTAGTAATTTATTTATTTATTAACTCAAAAAATGTGGCTGTTATGTTGTACAGGAGTGGATCTAGAGCTTTGGGCACATGAGCATACCTACGAGAGACTGTGGCCTGTGTATAATTACAAGGTATACTACACACTCTGTAAAAACATTGTCATAAATATCAATACAATTAGTATACAATACATTAGAAATAAAAACAGGTTTGTTATTATTATTATTGTTATTGTTATTGTTATTGTTATTGTTATTATTATTATGTTAATAGTCTATTGTTGATTTGTTCCAGGTATTTAATGGAAGCGTTGATAAGCCATACGTGAACCCTAAAGCACCCGTGCACATTATTACTGGCTCAGCTGTAAGTGTTTTTCCAATAAAAGTGCACTACTTTACAATAAAAAGCACAATCTATTTTTATTAGTTCCTAACAGTTGTAAGGTTTCATTCAGTTAATAAGTTAAATAATCAGCATCAGCTTATAAAATAACACTTGATTAAGCACATCTTATTATTTTGCATTTTGTTTATTTATTGTTTCTATCCCACAGTTAATTGTACATAGTTAATTGAAATCACAGGCTGTTGTGTCCTGCTTTTGATTTGTTATATACAGTGGTTCAATTATAAACGTAATGTCAGCAATATTGTTCATTCATATCAAGCATGCATCTGTTGTCCAAGGCTGTTCACTTGTTGATGAGGCATTCGAGTGTTGTGCTGAAACAGATTCGTTAAAAATTCCTTTTGTTAAGGAGGATGGAGTAGAGTGCTAGCTACGTGAATATGCTACGAGTGTATGAATCCCTGGTAACCACCAAGACATTTAGAATGTCATCTAGTCTCACTGACTCATTGGAAAGGACAGTGGTAGTTATTGTAAATTCTAAATCCTACCTCATTGTGAAACTTTGGTGAAACATTTTGAAGAAAGTATGGCAGTATGGAAGTGTGGAAAAACGTAACGGAAAATAATTTACCTGGACACATAAACAAATAAAATGAAATGGATTCTCTTCTTGTTTTCAAACGTAATGAAAATCAGAGCTTGCTTGTCGGCCGTGTGCTGTTGATGTTAGGGTAAAATCCCTGGAGACATGGGGTCCAAATGATTGATTGTTGTAGTTAGTAGTTAGTGGACTTGGACTATTTTTTCCCCCCATGTAATTCTGGACTATTTTTATTGTTTCATTATTTATAAAACATTTACACAATGTAAAGGCAGCTGTTGGAAAAAGAAAGTCAGAGTATACCGTCTTCTGATGAAATAAAGGCAAACATTCAAATAGTAAAAGCCTCCAGGGCAAGATCATAAATATTAATTGCACAGAAACAAAAGTGCAGTTGGCTTTGGCAAAACACTGTTGGTAAGGCAACTGCCGGACAAACAGACACACACTTTTACCTCAGGTGTGTTGTGATTGGCCAGGACTCGATTGGGTTTGAGTGGATCAACTTTTGATTAGGTCCAGGCTATTTTGTTCCACAGATGTTTTCCCAGAATTTACATAGCATCATTAGTTATCGCCAAATATACGGTGTAGGAAAATCTAAGAAGTGAGTTTTATACCCATTATATTAAATATCTCCAAATTTTTATTTTGATTATATATTTTTTTAAATAAATAATGAAAAATGATTTTGTCTGTTTTAGGGGTGTCGAGAAAAACATGACGGTTTCATACCCAAGCCTCGAGATTGGAGTGCCTTCAGAAGCACTGATTATGGCTACACACGTATGCAGCTCATCAACTCAACACACATCTACCTGGAGCAGGTCTCTGATGACCAGGTAAAAAAAATAAATAAATAAATAAAAAATAAATAATTAAAACACCATAGTCTCTATGCAGAATATTTGCAACATTTAGCAGTCCCAGTAGCTAAAGTTGTACATCAGTGCATTATGGGCTGCATTAAGTAAGGGACTAGACTGTATGAGATTTTGAGCTGTCTTTTGGCAGCAGAATCTAGTGGTTGTTGAAATGTGATCGAAGAAACAGAAATGTGATCGAACAGCTCACCAGATTTGACGACAAAGGATTGATGTGGTATATAATTCTAACTCTAGAAATATTTCCAGAATTAGCATGAGTTTATAAGCACAACAATAACAGACAGTAAATATGGAGTGAATATTTATGGCCAGCAATTAATGCAATGAGCATTTATTTGACTTCTAAATAGCATGCCTGATTTTACCGAGTAAATTTCTGTAGTTCTGTATTCCAGCAGTAACAATATACGACTATCTACTTTTTACATCATCATTTTGGTAATAAATTTGTAAGTATTGATTTTGAGAGAATTGTCAAAATAACGAGCGCTTCAATAATCGTCAATGAATTTATTTTGTCCTCAGTCTGGAAAAATTATAGACAGCTTCACACTGATAAAGGAAGTTCATGGGCCTGAGGCTTGGATCTGAAGACTCTATTGATTCAAGGAAAGTGAGCACAATCAACCTTTTACTCAGCAAATTGAACTTTAGCCTTGAAAAATGAATAATTGGATGCTTAATGAGCAATAGGACAGTATGCATCACATGAGTGCATGTGATGTTGAAAAGATGATGAGTGTTCCAACTGAAACTCTTGTCTTGCCAGATTTATGGTGAGCAATGTTAGATGAATTTACCACAGAGGAATGTGATATTAAATTAAATGCATCAATCATTCATGCAAGAGATCAAATCTGATATAAATTTTCCTTTGAATGAACAGTCCCCCGAGATTCTCCTCTTACCTCATTTTACTTCTTTTTAACATGATTATATAACACTAATCCTAAACACGTTGTT
>JAOTRN010000002.1:5920345-5934208 GCA_028566695.1 Bagroides melapterus
GCTCAACTCTGATGACAGATGCTTACCAAATATGTGTATTGTGCAGACTAAAGGATATCATTTGCACCAAATATGAATCTAAACATGGTCTACTATCATATATTATTAGTATCACAGCAATCTGGTCTTCATAAAGATTGGAACAGGAAAAAAAACCAGAAAGTATCTTCAAGAATTTGTTTAGCCAGATGCAGTTGTCAGGGGCAGCAATGACCTCAATATGCAGTTTTTTTTCGCACTATAGCCAAAGGGAGTGCGCAAAATAGGAGCCAAGAGCAACAGCCCCTGGCTTGCAAAAGATACTCTTTGAGACTTTGTCACAAAGAAGAAATGTGGGGAAGAGAAAATATGTTTTCAATATTTTAAAATATGAAAATCCAGAAGTCCCTTCTGGTTGTAATTTAAGCCTTCCCTGGTTGCACATTTTTCAAGAGGCAGATTAAAAGGATGGACATTCTAGTCAATTGATATCATTTTAAAGTGGCTGGGTGTTTCCTGCCCAAGGCTATATGTGAAGGTATTAAAATAGTTTAATAACAGCATGAACTTCAGTCATTCTGTTTTGAATCTTTACCTTAAGTGTATTCAGGGAATTAAAAATAATTATTTATCTGGAGATTCCTACAAGGCAGATTTTAAAAAAAAAAAAGGAGAGAGGAAAGCAATTTTGGTTAGACAGAGCAGGTCTTACATTATTGTCAGTTGACTAGAGATTGTGAGGAACCAATGGAGCAAAACTGGTTGTGGTCTGAAGGTGGGAGAAGACAATAGACAGTTCAGACAGACAATACAATATGCTACAGGACAGATGTTTTAAATAGTGCCAATCAATATGCAGTCTGTATGGACCCTTGTACAAGGAAAGGATGCCTTTAAACATGTACACAGCAGCAACTGGTAGCAGCATTAGAGTGTGATGTGCACAGAACAATAACGGTTTGAGAGCACCAAAAAAAGTGATGCTGTAAACATAGATATGTATTGATTATGAGTGTGTGAATGTGTGTGTCAGTTCAGTTCAGTTTAGTTCTGGGTATTGAGGAGGAAACTGTTACTCAGTCTGGTTGTGAGAGCCAGAATGAATTGGTACCTTTTTCCAGTCAGCAGAGTGTGTGTAGGAGGTGCTGTTGGCTTTGCTGATGCAGTGTGTATTGTAGATCTCCAGAGAGACTTCTCTGGTCTCTAATCTTCTCAGATGGCCTCACTGCCTGCTACAGTTTCTTGCAGTCTGAGACAGTGCAATTCCCAAACCAGACAGTGATGCAGCTGCACAGGATTCTCTCAATGGGTCTGTCTGTAAACCATGGTCAGAATTAGGGGTGGGGGATGGACTTTCTCAGCCTGTGTATAAAGGAGAGATGTGTCTGGACTTTCCTGCTGATGGTGCTGTTTTTTTGATGTTCACCAATATTTGAATTCCAAACAATGTGGTGTTCTTGACAATCTCCACATAGGATCCGTTGATGTTCAGTAGAGAATGGTCATTCTGTTGCCCCCTGAAGTCAACAACCATTTCTTTTGTCAATGTTCAGAGAGAGGCCGTTGGCTCTACACTAGGCTGTTAGCTGTTTCCCCTCATCTCTGTATGCTGACTTGTCCTTTTTTGCTGATGAGATCTACCATGGATGTGTCCTTGTCAACAACGATGATGTGGTTCGAGATAGAGTCCAAGGTCAGCAGAGTAAACAGCAGTGGACCGAGCATATGGTATTGAGAGTCAACACTGCTCAGTGTGTTGGTGCTGGAGATGTTGACTGACAGGTATTCCAGAAGGGAAGTCCAGGATCCAGTTGCAGAGGTGTTCAGGCCCAGAAGGTTCAGCTTCTCATTCATATTCTGAGGAATGATTGTGTTGAATGCTGAACTGAAGTTTATGAACAGCATTTATATGTATGTGTTCTTTCTGTCCAGGTGTTTATGGGCCAGATGACATTGTCTGTGGAGCGGTTGGAATGATAATACAAACTGCAAGGGGTCCAGTGAAGGTGGCAGCAGGGTCTTGATATGCCTCAGGACAAACCTCTCAAAATACTTCATGACAATGGGTGTGAGTGTGATGGGATGATGTTATTGAAACATGATACTGTAGACATGTGGAAATGTTGAAGATGTCAGTGAAGACAGTGAACAAACATTATGTTTGTGCACTGTCTAAATAAAAAGGTGCATGAAGATGATTTATAATTCATCCCAAATGTTTAGTTAAGCAATCCAGAGGTTAAATATACTTCCTGAGACTCAGATGTCCAGTAATAAGACACTGGTTGATCTAGGGATGTTTTTTATTTTCTCAGTAATAATCTCTCTTCATCTCAGTAGTTATTTCTCAGAAATGAACTGCTGTATGAATGCCAAATGTTTCTTGGTGCACTTGAGGTTAAGATCACAGCAACTGCAAGTACTTTGTGTAAATAACATTTCCCACAACATAGCCATTATGCACATTTCACATAACCAGATAAAATGCCTTAGCTTGTCTTGAACAAGCTATGGTTAATTACTATATATTCAAGGTCAAGCCTAAGCATTTCCCATCACATCCATTACCTGTTTATTTCACTGTCCAGACAGAATTACAGTCACTCACTTTGATGTTCCTAGCTATCTCAGAACCCAATTCCTTCCATTGCATGGAATCTAATAAATACTGGGCAAAGAAAACCGACTGGCTTTTTGAGTTTGAACACATTGATTTTCTTCAGGTCCACTCTAGCTATGCTAGGTATCAGAGGTCTTCCTGTCTCCGTGGTGTATCCCTTGCCCAGACTTTCCTGGTGGCATATTAACTCACCTTTCTCTTCGGTCAAAGAAGGGTGAGCTGGTTCATTCTGACATTGTGCTATCGATTGTGTAGGTGGCAAAATACTGTATACCTGGCCGTATGTAGTTCTATGACCAGTTTATAACCTCTGAGGTCATGCTGTACTCTCTAAACCATCTCCAGTGTAAATGTAAGAGAAATCATTAAGGTTACACCTAATCTAGACTAATGTTTTTTTTTATGAGGTGGAGAGGGGATGTGCAAAATATTATGTCACATGGTTAGCATGTATGCATATGCATCTCAGAAGATATCCAGTGCTCCTGGGGGTTAATTGGAGTTCATAGAATCATATGTATTATGAAATAGGCTCACGCTTTATAAAGTTGTGCCTAAAGTTTGAAAATGTCATTTTAATAACACTGTGAGGTGATTCATTTTTTGTCCAAAAGTGGCTTGGAAAAGCATTGTGCCAGTAGGCTTTAAGTGCCATACCACCTTATATCAATATACAGTTCAAATGAATTTTTAATTTTTTTGTATAGCAGTTTTACCAATTCACAATGTCTTAAATCAGTTTTACATAAATATAGAAACAGAATAAAAAAAAAAGTTTATCTCTAAAATCTATCCCTAATAAACATGCCCGAGGTGACAGTGGCAAGAAAAAAAGGAGATGATATGAGGAAGAAACCTTGAGAGGAACCAGACTCAGAAGGAAACCCTTCCTCATTTTGGTGACACTGAACAGTAAATAATGGAAATGAATAAATATATGTAAATAATGTCATTTCTACAACAGTTTATAGTTGAGTGAACTAATGGGTCAGTTCACCACAGACCCAACACTAATTTCTAATTTAGAATTTCTGATGAGAGCACCGGAGCCTTCATTTATGAACATGAAGACAACTTAAACAAAAATAACTACACACTTATTTTTACAAGACAAATAGTTCTTGCTCTTGCTGGTTTCACTGCTTTCTAAGATTATATTTTGCCTTTGCTTTCCACAAGGTGAGTTCCTGCTTACAAGGATAAGCTTCTCTTCCGCTCAATATGGATGCCTATAAAAGGAAGAGGAGGAAGTTGATATGTCATTACACGAGACTGGGAGACTTCGTCTTACGGGCGGCCTGAAAGGACCCAGCTGCTGAGTCAGTGAGTCACGGTCTCAGAGGAATGCAGTTCTCACTCCCACTCTTCATTAAAGTCTAGGCAGATACATGTTGACGCATGGCATATCTTTGTACTGAATCAGCTATCACAGATATTGTCTTTTGTAATACTCATGAGACCTCCTGATAAGTTTTCTGTTTGAAGTTATTCAGAGGAATAAAATCCGGGGGAAAAATGTGAGAAATTATGTATTTCTGATAAACACAGTGTGTCACAGAATAACCAAGCACCCTGACTTGGAGTTTATACAAAATATTAATGTGATGTTACACAGGACATAGTATCCAAGGCAACAGGACAAATAAATGTCTCTGTCTTCTTCTGTCTTAAGAAGAATCTTTTTTAAAATCTGTAGTAAGTACCAGGTTATCAGTACTTTTATGCTGAGGTAATTGAGTTAATATAACTTTGCTCCTTTACTTTGTAAGTTGCTTCGAACAAATATTTTAAGTCTAGTTATTGTAATATAACACTGTACGTACGCATTTACCAAAATGTCACCCAATTGGATCAAACCCCGATTAAAAATATTCGCTTCTTTTTTCACTTTGTCATGCTTAGTACAGAAGCCGTGTATGGCTGAACGATGAACGATGTCTGGGGCAGTAGGTACAGCTTTAAACCTCCTAAGTGATTCAGTTGAACATCTGTAAGAATCTTACAGTAGTTACTTTGTCTGACATAAAAAAAAAATAAAAAATTCAGTTCCCAGAAATTGTGAAACGGTGCATGAATGGATTAGCGTAGGCTTAAAACATAGGAAATGCCTTTGTTACACATTGATAACCATTGGACACATGAAACAGAGCCAGAGTTAGAAATGACTTGGCAAACTCCTTCTATTCCTTCTATAGACATCTGTAACTGTGTTGCAGGTCACCATACAGCAGCTGTGTCAGATAGTTATAAGAAAAGGAATGTCATTTGTTCTGGAGTAAAACCCAGAACTTTCACAATGCACTCTGAGTAAGCCCATGCAGTACAGTAACAGGTGAAAAAGCTGTGGTTTGTACTGCATTTGGATAACATCCAAACACTTGTAACCTAATTTTAGTTCTACGTCTAGGCCTTGACCCCTACAAAGTTGCAGACAGAAAATATCATCACATGAGGTATTGAAGTTTTTCAAACACAAAATAATAGAGAACAACCACTTATTCATCATAAGATGGGGCTTCTTAATTCAGATAACCCAATATCTACAGTATATATACAGTAGTATGTCTATAGTTCAGATATTTCTGATTTGAAGTACAAACGTCTACAGTGTTTACAGAGTTTGTGCACCCTATAAGCACAAAGCTTGCTTATGAACAATTTCTGAAGTAAAAACACTTAATGTCTTTTCCAATTTATATTTTATCTAGTATATGTGCCCTGCGAAAGACTGGCATCCTATCCAGGGTCTACCCTGCCTTGTGCCCCAAGTCTCCTGGGACAGGCTTCAGGTAACCTATGGCTCAGTAGGATGGATGGATAGATAGATAGTTGGATCATCTAGAATAAAAAGCCTGAAATCATGCTTGTTGAATACGCACCACCCTTAATAACCACCTCGGTGCTGAAAATCACATTCAAAGGAAACCTTCCAACAAATGTAATGTATGGTGCAATAGTAAAAGATAACTGAAAATAAATAAAAAATAAATAAAACATACAACAATATTCTTCTTACTTTGTACACATCACTCAACCTGCACATGATATTTAGCAGCTTGTGAATATGTTTTATCTTGTCTGAGATGAGTAGCTCCCAATAAACCAATAAGATGAGTGCTACACTTATTAGACATCTCTCACCCAATAGATTTAATCTCTATCTCCCTGCTGTGTCCCTTGCCATTATATCTTCCAAGTATTTCACATCCCTCTCTCACCAGCCAATCATTGGGCCTGTGACTACAAGCTGTTAGTGTGCTCGAGTTTTTTTCCCATGGTATAATGCACACTTTAATATATAAGCTGCTAAGTTAGCTGGGTTTTGCTAACTTACAATGGTGGAAGTTGGATTTTGGTGCACTCTGTAAACACACTGGATGCACACTGACAGGATGCTTCAAGAAACATTTATTCTGTACTTCAAGATGGCAGCAGGCAAATCCCATGTTTCACCCCAGACTGACTGCATTACACCCACAAAGCATTAGCAGAAAATTAATAACCCCATCTTCCTCATGGGACAAGCCCTAAGCAGTGCCCATTCACCACACAGTGCATTCCTGTGAAGTGCCAACATTCCCATGCTTTAGCCTCAGGACTGTCTCTTCTGATGGTGAGTCATCAGGATATTGCAATACGTGAGGGCAGGCTCCTGTTTGCCACACCAAAAAACACCTCTAACCACCATGTCACACCTATACATAGCTGTCAAATGAATGTACATTTTCTACATTATGTTAATGCAGTATTATCATACCTTGTGATACTAAGAATGCAGTAGCAGCCTTCTTCCACTGTGTGGCAAGAGAACAAATTATAAACTTAGGGCAAATGCTACACTTTTTTTGGTATGTCTCCTGGACACCGTGTTATCATAATACTATTATAAGAAGTAAAAAGCTATGCCGACATGACTATTTGGTTTCATGCTGATTTGTTAGGCGGGAGGTCAAAAGCCCTGCTGTTCCCTGAACTGTTTATCATTCTGAGGCTGCTATCATTTCCTGTCTGGAGTGATCTAAGGCGCACAACGTCTAGTGTGCTAAGACAGGCACCGCCAATCAAGAACGTTTGATTTGCAACCACTTATTTTTAAGTACTTATGCATTTTTAAAAAAAAAAATACATAGCATGCCCACATTTCATGACTAAAATACTGGTTTCTAAAATAACATTTTTGCGCTAAAACCGTTTGCACTGTCTGAAAGTGAACTTCATAGCTAAACAGTGAATGAATCCAAATGCAATTTCCATCCAACTCCTGTTTTTATGTGGAAGCCGGGGAATGGAAAAGATATTCTGAGCCAAGACCTGCCTGAAAGTCTAGCATGCAGAAAAACAGCAGTTGCATGAAGACCTGAACTTCATTCCAAAACATTACATGTGACATGAACAACTCATTGGACCATCCAGACACATCTGTAATAGTTTGCTATAGGTTCCAAAATTCATTAGGAACTGATTAAAAAAATGAAGATGAAAATTTAGTCTTAGCTGTGTTAATGTCTGTTCTGCTGTCATGGTGCTAAAGAATTTTTGTACAATTAAACTAAACTCCTATAATGCCAATTAAATTTCAGATCCCAGTGTAGAAGTGGACAGACCTTTGTAATGATTATACCAGCGAATGAGTCTGCTTTATTAAAATTCCTTCACTGGGTCGTTTTAGGTAATCACTGTGTCCTGGTGATGGATCTGGAGCCTATCCTGTAATCAGTGGGCATAAGGCAGTGCTTCAGTTTTTTAACACAATAAAGTAGCTGTGGTCACCAACTCTGTTTCTACATGTTCACATTTCTTACAGAATTCATTCAGATTGAGCCCTTATTAACAACATTTATTGCAGATTCTGACCCATAATGAAACACCCTAACTCAGCCATAAATAACTTGTCCTATGATATAAAAATTAAGTCAAGAAATGAATAATGGCAAAATCTTGTATGGAATGTTGCTTACTAAAACTCCTCCACAGAAATCTGATCATTATTTGGAATAGGCCTTATTACATCACATTCTTTGACCACCTGCATCAAATAAGAGAGAATAAAATTATGAATAATGAAACAATTTCTATTTGAATATTTTCATTCCAGGCAGCCCTGGAAAAACCAAAAAACACATTACCATATCAGGTATTACAAACACTTAATTTCTGGCCATATTAGATCTACTGTAGGAGAATAAAGTTCCTTCATAACCAAGCAAAGATCCCAGAGCCCCAGCGATATTAAGTGATTCAACAGAACCTAACGGCTCGTGTGCAGCCTTGTGTTTGCAAAGAAGCAGGCCACTAATACTTCACATGATAAAATGGATCAGATCCCACTAAAATGCTTTCTTTTTAAGACCCAAAAGCAATGGAAATTGTACTCCAAACGACTGATTGCCGTTGTCTAAAACTCAAGGGAGATATGAATTGCTGTATTGTACTGTTAGAAACACAGCCTGACAAACTAGAAATGTAAAATTATAACAAGTATCAAAAGTGTTATTTCACATTTATTTCCTTATTATTTCCTTCATTCCTCTTCAGCAGATTTCTAAGACGCTCAGTATACTTGTTGTAACCACTAGAGGGAGCACTGCTGTAGAGATGGCATTAGTTCGAAGAGTCAGTACTTCGGTTTGAATAATAAATAAAAGAAACTCTGTCACTAAAACAGATATTTTGTACTTGATCTTGTTTATATGTTGAAATGTTGAACGTTGAAACCTGCACAAATACTCTAGAAATATTAAAATATCATATTATAAAATCACCCTGGTCTTCTGTTGCATTATTTAGAACTATGTCCATTTTTGCTGTGGTAGCTAATGGACATGCTGTGTTATCTATACATTCAAGCCTTTAGGAGATCCAGTAATGATTTACTTCTTTATCAAATTTCCTATTTATTTTCAGAGATAAAATTTGGTATTTGAAATTTTAAGGAGGATTTTCCTAACACAGCACCTCCTGACATGTTATCAGCATGTGACTGACTTATATTCAAATATAAAGGGACTGGGACACAGGTCATTGTTTAGTTTAGCCAGATGACTGCAGATGTCAGATGCCAGATGACTGTTCTGGTGTTGAATGTATGAGTTTCACTGCTGTCCAAATAATTCTGCAATGCACAAGAGTGTTGAAGCCTGCCAAGATTCCTCACCAGACTAAACAAGGAAAGTACTATGACTGACCATGCTTTGTAGGCTGTAAGCTCTGTGATGGCATTGAAGAATATTTCACCACTGTCACACCATTCAAATACTTCAAGTTCATTTGAATTCAGGACTGGATAGATTATGGATGTGCATATAATGAAAATAAAAGTAAACACACTTTTAGCTTTCTGACTAGATCAATTAACCAACCCAAGCCCAGTTGTAACTTTTTTTTTTTTTTTTTTTTCAAAAAATGCAATAGCTAACAAATAATTGAATAATTAAAGGAAATCATAAGTGAATAAGAATCATGAAAATGATCATCAAATGATCATCACTTTGCTGAGACCCCATTCACTTCACTTGGACTCAAATAGAGTAGTAGCCTAGGAAATTCAGGACTTGGATGCAACAGTGATATGACTAAACCTAACTGGAACTGATACCCCAGACAACCTGTTTATTAGAGTCTTCTGACACGGCCCCCAGTCATACAGTAGGAATCCTTCCATCGATGGGATTCACCAGGCTTCTGATTTCACACACCTGTTCACACTCACCTGTGTCAAGTCTTACTCTGGAAATCTGTTTCGGAAGATTTCTAAAGTGCATTTCACAGGTAACTATATGTGATTACAAAGTATTTAAAAACAAGTTGCCTACATCTTCCACAGATATAAATTGTAAGTGCAGTGCAGAATTGTAGTGCAATGATGGTGTTTGTTCTCATGTTTCTTAAAAATAGTAATTCAAATGGGTAACTTTATTTTTCTTATTACCTCCCAAACTTTGTAACAGTCTTCCTGATAGTGTTTGTGAGTTTAAATGTAGATTAAAGACACACTATTTAGTCAGCCGTATAAATAATACATCACATAACCTTGTGCTACACAATAAAATCCAATATTGGTCAACACTATGAATAGTTGCTCTCCATTGTTTCTTCTCATCCCGTGCCATCCCGAGATCACTCCAAATCCAGCTGTGTTGTGCATCATGAAGATTTCAGAGCTTCACTGAGACAAGGCCACCCCTGCTAGGATCCTGGGGCATCTAGAGAAGTACCTGCTCCAGTTGAATTCTGCTCCATGACGTTAAAGGCCATTCAAAAAGGTCATACTGTACCTTCAAGGACAACAACTTCCTAACTTGTCAGACTTAAATAAAGAAATATAAACACCCTCCAGTGTCACCCAAATGAAGATGTGCTCCCTTTAGAGTCTGGTTCCTCTTCCATCTAAGGGAGTTTTTCCTTGCTACTGTCACCAGAGTCACCTCAGGCTTGCTCAATGGGGATAAACACAAACACACTATATAAACAGCTATTTATCATGATTCTTTTTTTTTTTGTAAAATTTCCTAGTATTTTGTTAAACTGTTTATTATTTATTTTCAAGCACTCTACAAATGTCTATATAAATATTAGATATGCTCATAAGGGATTACCCTAAAGTCACTGTATCTGCAGAGTACTGGTACACAACAGTGTACTTGCAAAGTAGCAAATTACTTAAAACAACCAGAATGAGAGTAACCAGAACCACAGCTTCAGTGAGCAGACCAAAACTGGTCTCCACAGACCAATAAGTAAAATGTGATAATTTCTTCAACATTTTCACAAAATCTAATTTTAGACTGATCGCTGGATTACATACTGTAGCTGCAGTGATCTATTTTTAATCTTTTACTATTGTCACGTTCGGGCATCAAAGATGAGCAGGATCCATATGCAGAAAAGGACTTTTAATAAACAAAAAGCAGAAACACACGGGACACAAGACCAAGAACACAAAACAAAGAAACAGGCCAAACATGAAACACAAAAACAGGCAAGGCAAAACGAACAGGACAACCACTACAGACAATAACCAACAAAGCACAGGGGAAAACTCAGGGGTATATATACACACACACACACTAACAAAGCTAAACAAGGAACAGGTGGGACTAGGAAGCAAGACAAGACAAGGACAGACTTCAAAATAAAAGACACAAAACATGAACACACAAGAGATTCAATCCCCTGCCAGCACTCCCTCTAGTGGGCTGGCAGGGAACAGTCAATGTCCGTACACATGCAAAGCAAGATGGTTCATCTCATATACTAGTTTCACCTTTTCAGTTGCATTACTGAAATAAATGAACTTTTGTAAGATATTCTAATTTTTCGAGTTTCACCTGTACATTTTAATCTTCATCTATAAAATTCTTGGACATTTTGTACCACACTGAAGAATGTACAGTGAAATTAATTTATGTATCCAGGAACATTTTTATCTCTATTGGCAACATTATCATGAATAACTCATATAATAATAATAAATAATCAGGACAAAATGTGATTATTGTGTGAAAGTTGTAGGCCAGGTGTGAAGAAATTTTGTAATGTAAGAATGTTGTCAAACATTTTAATATCTATTTATTTGTATCAGTTTACAAAAATGGTTAGGGAACTCTGCTACTAAGGTAGGATATGGAAGACAGTTTCATGTTACAGGTCACCATAACAAGACAACACAGGCAAATACTGAAACACAGGCAAATACTGAAACACAGGCAAATACTGAAACACAGGCAAATACTGAAACACAGGCAAATACTTCACATGCAGAAAAAAAATTAAATATGGAAAAATAGACAAATGTGGAAAAGGGCGGCATCAACATGGGCATAGTACCAACACTGCATCTACAGAAAACATGCTCGTTTGTCTGTATGTAATATTTAGGGGCGGGGCTTTTGGCTTTTAGACCATTAGGAACAAAAGCACTGAAAGCTAGAAGTTAGCCTCCGGGAACGCGAATACAACTAATGCAACGTATAAAAACGGCAAACAAAACTAGAAAAAATGGATTTAGAACCTTTTACTGTTAAAAGATAAGCATTTTATAGCGAAATATAAAGTTGCTCAGGAAACGACTTCTCCCTCGATGTGGAGGCCGCCATTTTGTAGGTGTTTTATACAATCATAAAATGTATAAATCAACATTACCTCTGACAAGATATTCTACCAATGTGAATTATATAAATAAAATTAGGATTAACACAAAAGTGTGTTACAGTAATCTCCGTGTAAAGACAAATTTCCTCCTAATTTCGCCCCATTGTAATGCGAGCCACAGTCTGCGGTCACAACTGACCAACTTTTACAGATTATAGCATTATAATTATTTGATAGTTTACGTTTCTAACTCACCTGCTGATAAAAGATGAAGAGACAATGTGCCAAAAATCAGAACTTTTAATATAGTCGTAGTATCCTCCATATTACAGGGCAGACGAACCAAACAGAAACAATTTCATAAATAAAAATTGGTCACACTTTGGAGTGAAATCGTCACATCGTTCACCTCGGAGCAGGAGTATCGAGAAATCTTTGGGTTAAAGTTTTTAGACACCGAGCTTTCGAAGTTTCTTTAGCTAGCTAACGAGTTTCTAACGGTGAACCGTGCAGAAGCGTGCTTCCGGGAAAGGGCACATGACTTTTGGTTTGTGACGTTGCCTGATTTATACTTCTCCGTAGGACATACGCCGTGTGCTACGTCGTATGATACGCGTTTAGCTTACGGCGTCATAACAATTTATAGTTTTGCATATCTGTCTGCGTGGCTTTGCAAGTACACCGCCGCAACGCTAGGTGGTAATGGGCTTTTTATGTTCCCCAGTGTCAAGTTTCTTCGCAGCTGTTTTGAGATCTGGTAAAATACATGTTCCTATACAGCAAACGCTATGTTGATATGTTTCTATTATATGCCAGCCATATATAATTACAGTCTTCGGCTATTACACAACATTGGTACAACCTATTACACATACATACATGTTTTTGGTTTAACGGGAGCACGATTATTGCAAAAATCAACATGCTTTTTTACTAAAAACATAGCAATGGTATTTTTAACATAGCTAAACATAGCTAGTTAGCCTAGCTAGCCTATACACACACGACACAAAGGTACCACACCAACCAATCACAGGCCTTGCGCTCTATGTCGACTTGACGTGTAGTTACATTTTTCGGGAGGCGTGCGCAAGTGGGGTTGCGTCCTTGTGTAGGATACAGCGTATGTCCTACGCAGAAGTATAAATCAATATTAAAACAAGTGTTCAATATACACATTAATGGTTACATTTAAATGATAACATCTATGAAAGATTTTGTATACCATTTGTATGGAATTCATATAATAATGTAATATGTTGAGGTGTAATCCACTTTGACTTGGATGGAGGACAAGAACCAACATTATGAATGCTTTTAAAAAGTAGTTCTTAAACATTTATTCACATTAAGTCGAGAATTCTGTAATATTGCATGATGAATGTATACCACTGAGTATCTGGTTAAAGTTATTATACCACTGGGAATAGATTTTATTACCTTTTTAAAGACTTTAATCTAGACACAGGGGTTGCAAACCAGTGACTTCTGTGCCAGTCCCTGGAGTGAGTTAAATGAGGTGTTAGAGAGAATTCCTAGAAGTGAGAGAGCAGTGATTGGAGCAGACTTCAACAGGCATGTTGGTGAGGGGAACAGAGGTGATGATGAGGTGATGGGCAGGTTTGGTGTTAAGGAAAAGAACCTAGAAGGACAGATTGTGGTGGACTTTGCAAAGAGGATGGAAATTGGCTGTAGTTAACACTTATTTCCAAAAGAGAGAGGAACATAGGGTTAAATATAAAAGTTGAGGTAGGAGTTTGCAGGTAGACTACAGTCAATGTAAAGAAGGTAATCTGAGAGAGATTAGTGACTGCAATGTGGTGGTAGGAGAGAGTGTAGCCAGACAGCATCAGATGGTGATGTGTAGGATGTCTCTAATGGTCAGAAAGAAGAGGAGAGAAAAGATAGAAAAGAAGACCAAGTGGTGGAATTCCTCACAATGAATGTCGTGAGAAATTCATATGGCAGCTGAGACAGGTAGAGACATGATGTCAGAAAGAGTTTTCAGAGGATTGGGAAACTACCTCAGAAGTGATCTGGGGAAGTGGTAGCCTAGTGATTAATGTGCTGGTCTACCAATTGGAAGGTTTTGAGTTTGAATCCCTGCTCCACCAACCTACCACTGCTGGGCCCCTGAGCAAGGCCCTTAACCCTCAATTGCTCAGTTGTATATG
>JAOTRN010000002.1:5936583-5953271 GCA_028566695.1 Bagroides melapterus
ACACACACACACACACACGCACTCATGCACACACACGTGTGTCATTGTTTTCAGTACTTAACATGATTCTCCCTGCTTTTTATTTGCAAAATAAACTACATAAAGGATTTAGCAGCCATGTCTCTGCATTCAGTCTATGGTAATGCAATCACATATCCCCATCTGCTTTTTGTGTTTTTCTTCATTTTGGCTCGTGGCACCAGTGTTGCCTGGAAAACGTATATATTCCTGCGGGAGGCTGCACTTGACATTTTGCACATTGAACATCACAGGTACAAAGCTGTGTTATATTACGTCTCCCAATGGGAGAAAGGCCCAGAAACCTTAAGTCACAAGCTACAACTGTCCATGAGGGAAAGCAACATAAACACAGCCAAGCAGCTTAGGGCTTTATTTTGCCTGACACAGCACAAGTGTGCAGGCCTCTTCCAACCATAGAAAAATGTGTGGTGAAGCCTGCAGTACAGTGAGAGTTTAAATGAATGTGTAGCATTGGAAAGATATAGAATTCTTGGGCCAGCAACTCTGCCAGTGCTGATGTTGTTGCCTATCCATCAGTCATTGGATGTTAGCTTCCATTCCTTCTCTTTTTTATCAGATTACAGGATGGATTATAGAAGTGTTGATTTTAGAATCTTTAAATACATCTACATTGACAAACTTATTGTTATTTTAGACGTACTACACTACATTTGTTCAGCTTTATTTGAGGATATTTATAACCAAATCCCGTGAACAGCATAGGAATTACAAACCATATTTATGGAGAGCGTCCCAATCTTAGGTGCTCAAAAGTAATTGGACAAACTAACAATTATCAATTAAATAGTCCCCTGCTCATGATTAGAATTTGATGCACAAGGTCATAGTTCTAATCATATCCTGTGAATATGGTCTAAATAACAAAGCTAATCTAATTGTTGTTGACGAAATCATTTGTCCCTTTAGAGCTACTAGGATGTACACTTCCATCATAATCATTCACCATGACAAGTGGCATATTGAACACTTCATTCACTTGAACAGTCTTTGGATCTCACTCTTATCAAACATTTATTGGATGCATAGGAAAGGATGTAGCTGTACAACTCAATTTACTCAATTTGTGGTAGATACTGTACTAATATGGTGTAACATGATACTACATAGATGAATGAATCTGCTATGACATACATGACATGAATTTTGTGAAGGCTTACATGGTTTCATCAAATAAAAAGACTATCATCCAAAATGAATGCACATACTGATGTCTAATGTTTATCACCAGTAACTTAGCAATCAAGCTACATTGCAACTCCTGAACTCCAGTTTTCTGAGTTCCCAGTGTAACTGATTCTTCTTTCCAGATCTGCCTGATCAATCCTGATGCCCTTCTTTTGGTTGGTCTCATGGAATAATAATAATTCTGCTCACTCATGTTGTGGATTGCGCCACGTGGACAGCCTGGAGAACCATGGGACTGCTGTGGATAGAACCATGTGGAGACTACGGTGCAAGATTTGACTGCTGTTATTGCAGTCAGTTTGAATAATTTTTTGAAAATTTGAATTTGGAAGAATTATTAAACCTATAATAATGATTTATAAGCTTCTGATTACACAATTCCACTAGACTATATATTGTTGTAGAAATGACATTAATTTAACTTTAACAAAAATTTAATTTAAACTTAACTTAATCTTTTATAATTCAGTAATTCTGCTTTAAGATGTTTTATTCCCCTCCTTAAAAGTGCTATACAAATAAAACTAAATTGAATTGTATTTAGTTGTTTTTCTGAAATTGCTTTCCTTCCAAGGAACTCTGGTAGTATATAACAATCCTTTCACTTAAAAGGATGTTTTATCACAGGTTTGACAGCTGACATTCCTATAATAATTAGTTAATTCATTCATTCATCCTGTATAACTGTTTTATCCTTAGCAGTGATTTACACACTCATTCATTCCTACTAAAGTACTAGTGTGTTTTTGGACAGTGGGAAGGACCCAGAGGACCAGGAGGAATCCATTCAGACATATGGAGAACAGGCAACATTCCACATGCACAGTAACCTGGAGCGGTGAGGCCATGCTGCTCTTATTTTCAGTTTTAAAATATATATAGTTTTTTTGTAGCCTAAGGGAATTTTTTTGTAGCCTGTGACTTTTTAGATTAAGAACATATTAAAAACTGTAGAAAATATTAAAAATACAATAGTTATTATATTGTATTAATTGTAGACTCAATTAGTTTAAGCCTAGTAGAGTTTTATTTCTATTATATTTATATTTCTTTAATTAATCAAGCGGCACCCAAATGAGGATGGGCCCCCTTTTGAGTCTTTGTTAAAAGCGCTATACAAATAAAATTGAATTGAATTGAATTGAATTGAATTTTTAGGGAAAAAACTGCTTCATACCAGTATAGGAAATACACCAGTAACTGTATATAATAAATTATATAAAATGCAACATGTATAACAATACACATATATATTTATATTCATATATATGTATGTTTTTGAAATGAAAATAACTTTGAAGAAAACTTAAGAATTTGAAACCCAATGATTTAGGATAATGATCCAAATTACAAACTTTGAGCGCAAAAAAGCCATAAATTTATACACACACACAAACACACGCACACACACACACACACAATTATAGAGATGTACATGTTGTAGCACTTAATACTTACATGTAAAACTATTTTGCCTTCCATACCTCCCCCACCTCCTTTACATCCAGAATAGTCTCAGTTCTTGCCTCAATTATTCACTGCATGGATTCCATGTTGGTAATGTTCCTTTGAGATTCTAGTCCATGTTGACATAATTGCATCACATAATTGCTGCAGATTTGTCAGCTGCACGTTCATGCTGTAAAAGTCTGGGTCGTACCACAACCCAAAGATTCTTCATCGGATTCAGATCTTATGGCTGGAGAGGTCAATGAAGCACATTGAACTCAATGTCATGTTCACAGACCCACTTAAGCTTTGTGCCATGCTGGGGCATGCTTGTGTTTATTAGGAAATGGGTAAAATATGGCCATAAAGTGATGCACATGTTCGGCAACAATACTCAAGATGTGGCATGGATTTTAAGCTAAATTTTGCCCACTGTAGCCTCAGAATCCTGTTCTTATCTAATGGGAGTGGAATGTTTTAGCCAATCAACCTTGACCTGTTTTATGCTCAGTGCGGTGGGTAAAGAGTTTTAATTAGCTTTACCATTCATTTCTCCTCTGTGCTCTCTCAACAATAAGTGTGTGAGTATGTGTATACGACTTGCTATGAATTGCTAATATAGAAATGTGTAAAATATAAAAAATACCCACTTTGACTGACCATTTGTCTTTCTGAAGGAAAATATCCAAATCTTCTTTTTGTCTTTTTTAAAATAATACCCATTTAACAAAAAATTACCACAGAAATGCATTGATACAAATTGTATCAGATCCCCTATAAACATGCACCTCAATCCACAGTGTAATGTGTTGAGTCATCCTCTCCTGAACAGGGATTTCCATGGTCTGTGATGATTAATGCACGTCACAGAGGAACAAGCATCCTAGGAAAATTTACATGCAGATGCCTAAGTTAACAAAAATCAGCTTTACTATTATTAAGAACATGTTGCTTAATTCTTTTGGAAACTCTGACAAATATGACAGTAACAATAGAGCGGTTTTGGGAATAATAAGCTAAAAATAGGCTTAGGTTTTTGTTTGACGTAACCAAACATTTTTCTACATAGATTTATTACTGAATATATTACTGTTCATACTGAGGTTTAGCATTTTACATTGAGAAAAGTTTGTATTTTTATATAGAGAATTAGGAATATAGCAAATACAGCTAGTGTTACAAATGAAATGGAAGCTAATAAAAACTAAGAAACATTCTAATGTGCAAACGTGACATAAATATTGGTAATAATGTAGAAATAAATGATGACATAGTCTGTTTGCAAGGTTCAGCACTTGCTAGAGGACAAATGTGCAAAATGTGTTAAATAAAAACAAAGGTTGGATACAACAGGTTTCCATGTAGTAATACAATAATACTATCATATCTATCTGTAAATCTTTCACAGTTACATGATCAAGCCTTATATACTTAAAACTGTGAGACTGTGTTCTGATCCACCATGACTTTAGATTTAGGTTTAGGATATGCTTCAGAATCCTTCTGACAGCGATTAGGAAGTTTGTAATGTAATATAACTAGGTTTGTACTGTAAAATATGTCTTACTCTCTTGAGATTCAAGCCGTATGTATTGCACTATATCCTTACCCTACATGCACAGAAACAAATTACACAATCTGTCTTCAAGCAAGGCAAAATAGAAAGAGGCAGATGGAGAACGTGAGGAATATTCCGGACAATGTGCTTTTTTTGAGGGAAAAGATGAAAGTGAGCCAAAAATACAAAGCATTCCACAAGTTTTTCCATCTTCCAGTAAAGAGTCTGGTTAAGCGCCTGAGTAGCTGACAGATGTTTCCTGTGTTATCTGTTTCCTCTGTTGCCTTTAAAAAAATCTAATTATCAGAGTCTTGGGTTTTTCCACATATGCACATTTGTCTTTTTTCTGTTTTAATTTAATGACAAACTGTCTATAAATATGTTGTAAATATGTTGTACTAAATTCAAGTACTTTTAAACCTCAATGTTTATTTAAGCAACAAATGTGGTTTGCATTAATTTCATCAAAACAGATTTTACACAAGTCAAAGGTTTTACATCAGTCTTTTAAATGATTCTTTAATCAGAGTTTTGTGTTAATCAGTGTTGTTTTTTTTACCATGACAATAAAGTCACTTGGCTCAACTTGGAACTTATAAAATGGACCTAATCAGCACATCACAGTTATATTTCTGTCAAATGCTGTTCACCACATGCTCATCTCAACATTATTATCAATTATAATATATCAATGATTAATTATTAACAATTCGGTACACTCATGGGGGGCACGGTGGCTTGATGGTTAGCATGTTTGCCTTACACCTCCAGGGTTGGGGGGTGGATTCCTGCTTCAGGGGTTTCCTCCAGGTACTCTGGTTTCATCCCCCGGTCCAAATACATGCATTGTAGGTTGAGTGGTATCTCTAGATTGCCCATAGGAATGAGTGTGAGTGTGAGTGTGATGGTGAATGTGGTCCTGCAATAGACTGGGGACCTGTCCAGGGTGTATCCAGCCTTCGCCTGTAGATGGCTGGGATAGGCCCCAGTTGATCCTTGTGACCCGGGTGTTCCTGGGAATAAGCAGGTATGGAAGATGAATGAATGAATGAATGGAACACTCATTTAAAAAAGTGTTTAAGATTCTGTAGTAGTGTTAGGAGACTTTTGAGTGTATATCTGAAGACTGAAGGAACTATAAATATAACTGACGTGTTACTTTTAATTAGGAGTGACTAACAAAAGAAGTGCAGATAACTCTAAAAGAAAAAAAATTATATGGCCTAGGTTTGTGGACACCTGACCAAACCATCTCTATGTAACTGTTCAATATCCTATTGCAGGTTTAGTGCCTCTTTGATGTTACGTGTTTGGGAAGGTTTCCACTAGATTTTTGAATATACCTGTGCGAATTTGTTCATTTCTCCACACAGGCATTATAGAGCGGTCAGACATTTAGTCAGCAAGGTGTTCAGTAGGGTTGAAGTCAGGGATCTGTGCACGATGCTAATGAACTTCTAACCTGGAGAAACATGTTTTCATGTACCTTGCTTTGTACACAGGACCACTGTCATACTGGGCCTCAGTTTGGAGTCCTATATATAATTATGTGCCTCCAAATATGTGGCAACAATTTGGGGAAGACCCACCTATGAGTTTGTTGGTCAGGTGAGTTTGATGGTCAGGTGTCCACAAACATTTGGCCTTTCATAGTGTTTACTATAGCTTTGTGTTTTTAAGCAAGGCCAGATTTTTAATATTTCCTGAATGCTTTTAATGCCTTTATTAATAATTGTGCTGTTTTTACTAAGACTGCACTCAAACTAGCAAATTTTAATGTTTATAAAGCCACCCAAGCTCATTTTATTTGTTAAATGTCTTCTGCATATGCTGTCATGATAATTACCTTATAGTCTTACCTTAATAGAATTACCTTATTTTTAAAATGCAATATTTGGATGATGAATTAACTCAAATTAATATTGACATTAAATAATATCTGTCTCACTTTTACAGGTCTATTTATGTTTCTCAGAAAGACATTTACTCAAACTATTGTACATATGTCTGTGCATAAAACGTCATATATATTTCATCAGTCTTGGTCAGTGAACATTTGAAGATATTGTCAGAAAGGAATTGGTGTTAAATCTACAATTTACTCATTAGTTCCTCGGGAGCTCCTGGTTGCACAATTCCACTGGACTATAAACCTTGTAGAAAGGACATTATTTACATTTACAGGATTTACTGTCCAGTGTCACCCAAATGATGACTCAGACTTACTTCTGAGTCTGGTTCCTCTCAAGGTTTCTTCCTTATTTCATCTCAGGAAGTTTTTCATTTTCACCATTGCCACAGACTTGCTCATTAGGGATAGATATTAGAGATAAATAGTGCTTTGTTTGTTACACTTTTTTTATTCTATTTCTATACTTCTGTAAAGCTGCGTTGAGACAATGTCAATTGTTAAAAACTTCATTGAATATATTTGTATATAACTGATAAAACATTTTTGGGGAAAAGAATCATCATGGTCAGAAACTTGAGTTTGCCACAACAAATAATCATCTGCCAAAATTGACAAGGAGACTATTTTGTGTGTGACTGTAAGATGACTTTTTTTCACTATGGACTTGTGACAGTTCAGTATATTTATTCTGCCTCCAACTATTTCCATTTGCACAAGCTATTTACTCAAGGTTCAGCTTCACTTGCTCTGAGGTCTTGGCATTCTCTCAACACCCCCCACGGCTTAAGGAGCATTGAGGAAAAACAGAAAGACAGATTTTAATAGATTTTCAAGATGTAGTAGAACCTTAACAGAAGCCATCATTTCTGTTCAAACAACGTCTTAGCGGTCTCTGGAGCCTCACTGCCCATACTGATAACTATCTAACTATATAATTTTCAACTAATAAAATTAGATCTCAGTGGTGATGATTTCTGGCTAAGCATAGTTACATAATGAACAACATTTTTAGTAGTTTACAGATAATTTATAATAAGTTGAAATACTTAGATAATGCATTTGATATTTGCACCATTCTGAAGGTCAGAAGGAAAAGAGACAGCTATAAATTAGATTTTTAACCACTTTTGGCAATATGCAGTATATCAGCCATTCAACAGTCTTCATTTACCATGCACTTTAAATTCTGCTGTAAGACAAGTCAAGTCAAGAAGGTTTTATTCGCATTACAACCATATACAGTTCACACAGTACACAGTGAAATGAGACATTTCTCCAGGACCTTGGTGCTACATGGAACAAAGACAGAACTACAAAGAACAACACAGAGCTAACGACTTAAACTACGTTAGTCCTTGCTACATAAAGTGCATCTGTGCAGCCTAGTGCAAACAGAGCAAGACAAAAGACGATACAAAACACAACAAGACAATACACATAAGCAGCACGACTACTGTGACTACAGTACATGTGCAAAAATACAGGAATGGACACTTAATATAAATAGCAGCAGTTATATGAGGTATTGTAATGGGTTGTGCAAAATAGCAATTGACTATATGTGCAAAGATGACATGTGCAAAGATACAAAAACAGTGTGCAAAACAGCATATAAACAGTTTAATATGGGTGGTGCTGTAGACGTGGATGAATATTGGATGAGTGTGTATTGGTGCAGATCAGTGCAGTCCACACAGCACCATATTGGATCCGAAGTGGCCAGTGCGTGCTATTGCTGTGCCATCTTGGAAATCGAATAATCTTGTAATACTAACTACCTCTTTGAATGCCTAACAATTTAAAAGAACAACGTTGTATGACAGGTTTAAGCTGATCTATTGAACTAATTGCCTTTATAGATACTGCACAATCATGGGGCAATGTGATCAGTGTCCCATTTAGCTTGATGGAGTATTTGTTGCACCTTGTGGTCAAAAATGGGAATTATAATGAATGGCAATAGATTCCCCTGGAGCAGCAGTCACTCTTGCTCTATGCTCAATCTGTTTTGTTTATGAACTGGGAAGAAAACTGGGCAATTTAATATTATCTCTTCTGTCTTTGACACCAGTATGAAAATTGCAAAGTGAACCACACCTGATGTAGACAAAACATTTGAAAGTCTTTATAAAAACAAATTAATATTGCCTTATTTTTAGTCCATAGATTTGAGTTTTCCAACCCCTGATTATAAAGAATGTGATAAGCCAATTTAATTTACAGTTATCTAGCTAGTTATGTAACTAGATTGGTTGTTAATGCTATCAGCAACAATAACAACTGCTTATAGCTATTTTTATAATTTCTGACTATAATAAAGCCATAATTAAAAAAAAGTGTTAGGTAAATTGTTAGGATATGTTAGGTAAATTAGACAGTGAGGTGGCATTGTGATCTCAGAGACATTCAGTTTGATCAATGAAGGGACATATACTGTAACTTTTTGTTCTCGGCTGCCTATTACAGGGTTAGCTTAAAAATAGAACTACAGTAGTGACAATTACTGTGTGTATGTGTGATGAAAGTATGATAATTACTGTGTCTAAGTGCGTGACCGCCAGATATTTCTTCAGATCAGTAGTAATGTGAGTCAGATTCCTTATTATTGGAACACATTACACACTTTCCCTGAAATAGTACTGTACTTATCGAGGAATGACATACAACTTTGGCAAGAATTTTTTTGTGTGTCTCTGAATACAGATATTCTTATTTGGCTGATGTGTTTATCCAAAAAAGCAGTTTAGAGTGTATAGAGACATTCTAATTCTTCTCCACTTGCTTCTCTTTTTCTACCCATCCCAAGGCATCCCGAGATCGTACCAACTCCAGTTGTGTTCGCTTCATGAAGATTTCGGAAATCAATCGAGAAGAGGCCAACCCTGTTAGGATTCTGGGGTATCTAGAGATGTACCTGCTCCATTTGGATTCTGCTTCATGAAGTTTTTGGACATACAAAGAGGAGATGCCAACTACTACTTTGACCTCCTAATCAATACATAATTGTTGGGTTGGATATTGATCATTCACACCCTCTACTGTCATCCAAATGAGGATGGTTCAATTTTGAGTCTGGTTAGTTTCAAGGTTTCCTCCTCTTTCATCTAAGGGAGTTTTTCCTTGCCACAGTCACCAAAGGCTTCCTCATTGTGGATGAATACAAACACATTTAAATATCTGTCTATTAATCTGTCATTTTTTGTCATATTTTTTTTTTATATATTCTAGTTTTTGTATTGTATGTTTATGTTCTGACAATGTCCACTGTTAAAATTGCTATACAAATAAATTTGAATTGAACTGAATTTAAAAGAGAATAAAATAGCAGATATACATTAAGGACCTTGCTCAAGGGCCAACAGTAGCAGCTTTTTGCTCCAGACAAAAAACTATTATAGACAATTCCAATAACTGGCAAATAGCAAACAAATCCAAATCACTAGTCAAATATTAAAAATAAAGAGCAAGCAGTGGCTCGGGTGATGTGCAAACAGGTTATTAATGGTCAAGAAAAGAATCAGAAGAAAGAAAAGCACACATTTGGGTCAAACCCAGTAAAAACAAACATGAATAGAAGGCTTGGTATGTCAGATGAATATACATTGCTGATCAAATACTTTGTGAGGTGACAGTGCCATGAGGGTGCTTATATGTTTGTGCAGGTGATTGAGTTGAGGTGTGTGCAATTAGTAATCAGATGATTGTGAACATGACAATGAACATGGTGTGTGGGTGTTCAGGTCCAAGGTTCATGTAGTACAAATACATATTTGTAGGTGGCGGTGCATCGTGGGAAGTGAAGAGCAGATTCGGGTGTGGATGTAAAGTGTTATCAGTATACATTGACTACTAGCTAGGAATTTAGAATATAAATAATGGTGTGTACAGGAAATGAAGATGATTATAGAATTCAAGTTCAATTTTTTTTAAACAGTTTGTTAGTGCATCTACAGAACTCCAACAATTCAAGGACATTTACTGTGCTGTTCTTGTAGGTGTTAAAGGTCACAGAGTTACATCTGTTTTAGTTTTTACATCAAACCATTACTTTAAACCCTTATGTACTGTGGCTGGGACATTGTCTTCCTGAAGGAAATCGCTTACACCAGGATAAAAATTTCTTATCATAGTGTCAGATGAATTTTGTATCGATTTACCATGACTCTTCCCAATAATGGGACATAAACCATTCCAGTAAAACAAACAAACAAACAAAACAAACAAAAAAAAACCCTTGATGGCTGTAGCAACATGAAAGCTAAAATTTACCAAGATCTAAACAATTCAACAAATATAAGTTTAGGATATTGACAATTATTCTGCATTCTAAATTTGGGAATTAATTTAAGCAAAAGACAGATATACTGATTAGAATAATTTCAAATTACGTGTAGATTTTTAAATGTACTTTTTACTGTACTTGTTACTGTAAATGACCCAATGGTAACATAGTTCTGAGTACCCATGAAGTTTATTCGAATTGTTTGTGAAAGTGTTTTTCAAGTCAAAAAATAAACACAGGTTCATTGCTCAATTTATGAAGAAACACTGAATAAATCACAATAATAGGTAAAGTATTCATCATTATTTATTGTCCTGACACATAAAACATCAATTGCATCCTAGAGGAACATTGCTTTCCCAACCCTTTTTTTTTTTTTACACAAAGCTAAAAACAATATTTAAAAAGAAAATACAGATAGCTTACATTATCATCAATCATGTCCTTACATATACTACAAGAATAAAGAAGAACTCTAAAGTGGGACATTGAGGACTACACTATTGTTTTTCTACAAATCATTCTGGCACATCATTATTTTTTATTTGATGGATGTTTAGAAGTGGGTGGTTCACAAACTTTTACAAGTAGATCGTTGCAGAGAAAAAAGGTTGCTATACCTTCATTAGCCTTTGACCTAGCGCCTTAGTTTATCATTTTCTCAGCTCTCAGCTTCATGAACACATTATGGACCACCATGTAATAATAACAGACATAAGACTAATGGGTTCAGAAAACCTCTTTTAAAAAAGGATCAACACAATCAAATGAAAAAATGCAGGCAATGTATCAACCTGTTTATCTTTCAAATCAAATGCTGAGCAATAATGGTTCTTTACAGTTTGAAGCTGATTCTAAATTTTATGTTGACTTTAGGTTTGTACGGGTTTTTCTTTTATTTGTCGGCAACACTGATAAAAATATAGTAGGTTCATTTCATACACTTATTTTGCTAAGTAATACTTAAGCCTATCTGCAGTATAAGACTCACATCTGTCATTACTGGACAAGTTCCAGTTTAGTGTAACACAGGATTACAATCTTATTGGGTGAGTGGGTATGATCCTCTCCTACTGCTGACCATAAATGGAAATACCATATGAGATTTTATGAAACACGAAGGCATTAGTCATCTTACTTCAGTACGTTTACCTGGAAGTTATCCCGTTATCCATTATATTTCTCTTCAGAGCAAATTATTATAACGATATGACTCTAATTATAAAATATGAGAACATTCAGATCCTATGACAACCATATAGATTATCAAGAATCAGTAATAGGGTAAACATCTGGACACAGCTTCATACAAAAACTCAAGTAATATCTCATCCTTCCAAGAGCATATTCAGACTCATCATGTATCCTGGTATAACAATGGGATTAAAATGTCTCCCAAGTATCCAATGTGAAACTGTATCTGTCAACTGGAAAACATATACAACATTGGTATTTGTGTACAAATGAACATTAAACTTAAACTTTTAAATACTGACATGGAATCACCCATAATTTTAGTGTCTGAAGATAAATCCGCCAAATTTTGGATGCTTTTCGACAAGCACTTGGGACAATTCAGATGGCAGAAATAGGATTGATATTTTTTCCATCATAAAAACAAAGCCCAGGTGTGGGGATGTGTTAGCCTTGTGGGTAAGTTGTTGGACTGTTACTCAGTAGGCTCTGAGTTTGAATCCCAGGTCCAGCAAGTTGCCAGTGCTTGGCCACTGTGCAAGGCCCTTAACCTTCAATGCTCACTTGTATAAAATTAGATTACCTGATCTCTGAAAAAAGTTAGTATGAATCCCAAATTTCCAAAGGTTAACTGTATCTGTTATCTGGGAAAAATACATTGTGTATTGAAATGTCTATAATTGAACATTAAAAAATTTATTAAAGACTTATTCTAGTAGGCCTCAGCTGTCATAAGTATGCTTTTGATGTGATTTTTTTTATGTCAAGAATTATCTTGAAATAAAATTAACATTATATTATATAACAGGGCTAGATTAATTAGACCATGCTGTAAATATATATTCGTTATGTCAGAGTAATAACTGAAATGTTTCAGAAAATGTAAAATGTAAATTTTATGTAATGTAACAAAATCAAACAAAAACAAATCAAAAAAGATACAGAACTCTGATGTTGATAATTTGTGTTAAAACCTACACTATGTAAAAGTTTTTATAATTAATCCTGATTGGTAAGCTATGTGATACTGTTATTAATATGTTATTACACTAAGCAAACACAACCTTGTGTGAGTTAAAATCTGGTACTTGTCTGGTACTGTCATAACACAACTTTATGTGAATAGAAATCTGGTACTTGTCTCATGATATAATGTCTGAATGAAAATGAAAGAAATTATTGACAGCTGAAAATTTTAAGTAAAAAAATTTCATATATCTCTGTCAGTTGTTACAAAGGGTTTACACAGATGTCTTGCCTTATCAACACTACTCTTTTTATCCAAATAAATAAGCGTTTAAATGGACCAATTTGTAAGAAATGAACTCTTAAGTGGTAATTTTATTTGGCATGTTGACACAGTAGCCATTTGGTGTACCGGTGACTCTAAATTAAAGATTGGGTATTCTTTTTTTCCACTCAGTGCTTATGCGCTTCACAATATTACACTGTCTCTCCTCTCTCTATGACTACACAAGGAACTAATATTTTATGAGTGACATTTTTCCAAGACACAGTACCATTTAAGGTTAAAATAACTGGAGAATTCTACTAAGGGATCAGTTCCAAAATTTTATCTGCAATAAATCAATATAAAGCAATATATAAACCTGTTATTTCTTTTATTGCTGACAAGCTGTTAATGTGTTGAACCTACTTACAATTCTGATTAAATTCATTGGAACACAACCTTCTGTCGAGGCATGAAACACCTGGCAACAGTG
This sequence comes from Bagroides melapterus, assembly GCA_028566695.1. NCBI lineage: Eukaryota > Metazoa > Chordata > Actinopteri > Siluriformes > Bagridae > Bagroides > Bagroides melapterus. Next base: position 5,949,930 of record JAOTRN010000002.1, read on the forward strand.
GAGTTAAGAAAGCAACATAAAATGTTATGCATGCTAACTGACTAATCATATTTATCAAGATACCAAGCCCCAGGTCAGGATAAAAAGTCTGTTATCACTTGTCAGGAGCGAGATGTAGATCATGTTGAGGCCAGCAATAGCCATAAGGCATAAGGTGTGCTGACGAAAGTGAAGAAGATTCTAATAAATCATGAAGAACTCATATTACCGGAAATACTGTTATTTATTAGCAGTGTTTATACTTAGTCATACCTGTGACTCTGAGCTGCTCATCCAAAAGAGGGACACTTGAAATTTATTATGGAATTGACACTGAAGATAAACACTACAGGTGAAATAAAACAGACCTTCAGTTCTTCAAACCAGGAAAGTTATAAAAAAAATTACATTTTATCAGTGACATAAGCTACTGTATTACTGAAAGGAAAAATAACTCAGTACATCCATAAAAATATAACATAAAAATGTTTAATCTTGTATTAATTGATTGCCTAAACTTTTAAAATGAGAAAATTCTGAGCAGTAAGGTACAAAGTTTGTATGCAAGTATTCAAAGTGACACTGAAGGTGTTGACTGCCACATAATTTCCACAATTAGCTACAGGCTACATGGCAACATTCAGCAACAGACTGTAGTGTCATCTGGGATTCAAAAAAAAAAATTCCAAAAAGAATTCCACCAATTTTGTAAGTACAGGTATGGGAAAACATGTATGGTCTTGATACATGTGGTGCAAATGTCCATGCTTACAGTATCATGCTGAAGTTTGCTTATTCTCTCCATCACTTTGTTTGTGAAATTACTTTATACACTTTCCAAAGTAATCCACAACTTTCCAGTTTTCACAACTGAGGCTTAGTTTGAAGATTTAAATTGGTAGATTATAATAACTACGAATAAGTTCAGTATCATTTTTAATGTATTATTTTAGGGTGCCTTTTACAATAACTTCACCTCAAAAACTGACTGGATTGATCAGGTCTAATTCTCTGCTTACACAACTTTCTGGGGTTTGTGGCATGAGCAACAATACCATATGCCATTCTGACATTTTTGTACATTTAATTCCATTTATTTAACTTTCTACAACAAACTCAGCTGCAATAATATGCAAACAGAACTTAGGTCAGGTTGGCTGAAAGAACTGAAATGAAACAGACTTCATAGTTAGGTCTGTGATGTTGAGTGATTCTAAACAGAAAGAGCAGGGCAATATTTCTGAAGTGTTGAGGAGTTAGCGGCCAGCATTTGTCTGCTATCCAAACAGGGAGGGTAGTGAAGGAAACTGCTCTTATCCTAATCTGGCAAGTTGTTATTCTCAACTTCTGTACGTGCTGAAGTCATGGGCACGTCTCAACATACCTGCATTTACGTTTCACTGTGATTTTCCAGAACCAGTGACGATACTGCCCAGTAACTGAACACACACACACACAAATGATCATCGTTTGAGCTGTACGGAAGAGTATGCTTAGATTTAATCCAAAGCAGGGGAATTGTTCTAAGGGTACTGAAGCAGGATGATTCTGTTGCAGGGCTTTACTTTTCCACATTTTTCTGCTTTTCACTACTGTGACTTAAGGAACATGATATTCTAGACAAACTATTAACAGTCTACTCCTTTTCTTCTACAGCATCATTGTGAATGAACATATGCCATCAATGCACTTTTTCTAATTAAACGTCTTTTTTTTGTATAGTGCTTTAAACAGACATTGTCTCAAAGCAGATTTACAGAAGTATAGAAACAGAATAAAAATGTTAAAGTTTAAATTGAAGTCATCTATGACATCTACAGTATCCCTAATTAGCAAGCCTGAGGTGATGGTAGCATGGAAAATCTCCCTGAGATGTTATGAGGAAGAAACCTTGAGAGGAACCAGACTCATCATCATTTGGGTGACACTAGATAGTAAATAAAGTAAATGTAAATAATGTCCTTTCTACAACAGTTTGTAATCAAGTGGAATTGTGCAAGCAAGAGTTCCTGAGCAACTAATAGTTCAGCATAAATTATTACTTTAATTAAAAGTAATGAACTGAAAAGTTCATTATAGATTTAACACTAATTCCTTCCTGCCAAAGTCATCAAAAGATGATGAAGACCTGAGCACAAAGTGACAGTCTGAAAGTATAATAAAGGCCAGTTCTTTTGGTTTTTGATTTTAGATCAAAATATGAATATGAGACTATATATCTCATCTTTTTTCATTTTTCTCTTCAGGAGATGAAATGCTGCTAAGTTGGGGCGGGTCCGGCGATTCACTTGGGCAGTGTAAAATTTTTTTGCTGATGAAGTCCTTTGTTGTGTTTTGGGTCAATGACTTGCTGTATGATGTTCCTTCCAGTTCTGTTCTCTGTAAATTAACAAACAGAATGTTTCTGTAGCTTTCTGAATTCATTCTGCTGCCAGCATCATGGGTTACATCATCAGTAGATGAAAGATTATTGGGCCTGTTCCAGAGGCAGCTATTTCAGCTCACGCCATGACACTACCTCCACCATGCTTGATCGATGAGCTCGTTTGTTTCGGATTATGAGTAAATTGTTTCTTTTTTCAATACCTTGGTCTTAAATTACAATTTAGAGTTTTACTGTTGATGAATGGTTTGCATCTTTTGATATATGGCCTATCTTCTTCAAACGATGGATTTTTGTCAAAGCTCTCACAGTGTTTCTGTGATCAGCTGCTGGCCTTCCTTGGCCAACCACCTTGATGTCTGGTTGTTAGTACACCAGAGGCTTTTTCTTTATTCAGGGTATACAGTTTGTTTCATTAGCTATGCCTGGTGCTTGTACAATGGCTGTGAAAGGATGGCTTGCTTTTCCCCATAGACAGCTCTCTAGTCTTCATGTTGGTTTATCCTTTTTGACAACAAATGCAGTCTTCATAGAAATAAACCCATGTTTCAAACTAAATAGTAGACATTCAGAGATATTCATTATTTTTAATCATTCTGTCTAACAAGGCGCATTTGGACAAGAAACACCTGACAGTCACATGTTCTAATATTTCCAAACTTGAAAAATGTGTAGGTTTCAATAAAGGTGCCATGTTCTACGTTATTTAACATATCTACATGTAAATATCAGAAAATGCAAGCTGAAATTCTATCATCTCATATTCATTTGATCATCTCATATTCTTTTGAGCTCAATACCAAACGTTATCAACATGGAGCAAAATCAAAAGAATCAGTTATTGCTATTCCAATGCTATCAGTGGGGACTGTACAATGATGTTGGGTCAATATGTATATATATATATATATATATATATTTTTTTTTTTTTTTTTTTTTTTTAAAACATTTTAAAAAAATATATATATATATATTTAAAA
>JAOTRN010000002.1:5962351-5992376 GCA_028566695.1 Bagroides melapterus
AAGAGCAGCCACATCCCCATGAGACAATGATTATCAAGTTTGCACAGTACTCAACACTACATAGGTGTGTGTGAGTGAGAGAGAGAGAGAGAGAGAGAGAGAGAGAGAGAGAGAGAGAGAGCGCACGTTCTTCACTTTAAGGCACCAAAAAAAAAAAAAAGATTATTTATACACATCTTTACACAAATCTCTCCTGTAGGCAACACTGAGCTAGACAAATCCGTACTCTGGATTTAGGCAGCGTGCCCTTAGGGAAGTGATCCAGACTTCTGCATGAAATTCAAGAGCACAGCTGAAGAATTTCAAACAGTTCAAAGGGGAAAAAAAAAACAACAATACATCACTTCTATGCTATAAAACTATTACTAGTAGTAGCAATTCAAAAAGGAAATGCAGATTTATAGATTTTACCATCGAAATGTATAAGTGTAGCTTGTTCAAAAAGTGTGAGAAGTAAAGTCATGACAAAAAAAAAAAAAAGGCGAGTTGAATTATGGTATTTTACAGTGTAGCGGCTCGACGGTACGCACAGGAAACGTTCTGGCTCGATTGAAAAGCAAAAGGCAGTAAATGTTCCCTCCAAATTGAAATCAGATACGGAAGAATTGGCTTCATCTAATGGTTCTCGGAGGACTCTCTCTCACAGTCTGAGAACGAGACAGATGCCTCAAGTGTGCTTACCTTCGTCAAACTGCTCCTGTGTGTTTTCAAACACGTTTACATAGGAGAACGTTTTCTTCCCGGGCCGAGGCAGAGGTGAGGTCACACCTGGAGCGTACACTATTAATGGCACACGGGTGGCTACGTCGAAGTTGCTGTACTTGGCCCATTCCCCGTGTTCGCCGAGGGACCAGCCTGGAACACAAGCTGCAATGAGAATCTTATACACTGCCTCATTCTGCTGTCTGCTTCATTAAAGCAGCCAGGTGTCTATGATTAAGGATTTGCTGTCTCATTAGCATAATTCTTCAAATAAAACAGCACATCTCTCATCAGGCTGTGAGTCAGCACGTACACTAAACGTTACAGAGGCAGAGGTTAGACATCTGCAGGCTGAGATCAATGGCTGAGATGTATTTTCATAAACAGATCACTTGTGCGTTTGTGGCAGGAAACGTCGGAGTTTGTGCTTTAAACCGGAGCGGAGGAGTGAAATCCTGATGTTTCAACACTGCCATCTAGTGGCGTAGACTAGTAATGTAAATAAATATCCTCAGCTAGGAACAAAAAGTACTTGTACTTCGATGATAACAGAATGAGCCGTACATTCTGAAAAACATTTTTTAATTTGTTGCATTTTTTTTTATTAATTTTGTCAAAAAAAAAAAAGATAAACGATGGAAAGAAATCAAAATAATTTCTATTGTCCATCTTTTACTTTTAAAACTGCCAATATGCTCCTCTTTATGCATTTTAAATTTTTTTCTCCTGTTCATGCCACAGCTTTATGCCTTTTTTTTTTTTTTTTTTTTATAAATATTTACTCCCTTATATATAATATGTAAAGGGTGTGCATCTAAATTAGAATTAATTAAAGGTAAAGCATGTGAGGAGTTAAACTTTTGCGCTCAACTCTCTATACCTATGGGATAGATATACATTATACTTATATTTATTTATTATTATTTTTATCTCTTTTTTTTAATTCATTCAAATATATCACAAACCGTGGTCTGAGGAGAACACCACAATGGTTTCCTTGGCCAGGTCCAGATCATCGAGGGCTTGCAGGATCTTTCCGACCTGGGCGTCCACATACGATACGGCTGCGAAATAGTGCTGTCGGATACGCAGCTACAGAAAGACAAGAAGCAGGGCTACAATGATTATATAAGCACTATCCACTTACTCCTCCATCCTTTCAGCCAATCATGTGCCGGGACAGAATCTAAGACTAATAATAAATAGCAAAACGTGTCACTGCTGATGTGTGACGTTTGTTTCACAGTTATGGAAAGCGCACGTGACACGTTAAAGATACCTCGGACTAACTGACGTAATGATTGTGAAGATGCTGCACCTGAAAGTCTTTAGGGATCGGTCCATACGGGAAGCTGATATTCAGAGCTTGGACATCCTCTCTCTTCCGGATGTCAGTCCAAGGGTTGTATGCTACTTCCGGAAGCTTCTTAGGAACCTCTGGGTCTGGAGCCAGGGTCATGTTCTCAATGGGATACAGCTTGAGGTATTCCTGTGACCCAGGAACACGCAATGTTTAATTTCCTCCTCTATTTAAAATACAAACATATAAAAAAATGTATTTGAGGTACCTTCGGGATCCTGAAGGGAATGTGAGGTTTGTAGAAGCCCACCGCTAAGAAGAAAGGATTCTCTGTGTCTTTCATAGCTTTGAGCAGTCTTACGGCCTCGGCTGCGTTCTCCAGGTCAGGCAGAGTCCTCAGAGGCATCTCAGAAACGTTCACAGAGCACAGCAAGTTACTGTGAAGTGTCCCGTCTTTGTTCTTGCAAACCTAAAAAATATTTTCACACAACAGAGATGAATTATGATGCAAGTTTTTATATAAAACAAAGATTTGTTTATTTATTTTAGGTTTACTTCATTACTTCATTACATTTCCTCTGAGAGAAATCAAAATCATCCCAGACTTTTCCATACTTCCACTAGCTAGTCTTTTGCGTCATGCTTAATACATCGACGGGGAAATTATTCCAAAAATCTGAGAAAAACGTCAACATTTTAAACGAGGTTTGGCGAGTTTACTGTGAACGCTGGGGGCAGAAAAGGGTTCCACTGTGCTGTAATGTGGCAATAATAAAGGCTACCAAGCAGACACCACTAAACTAAAAGATTGTAGCAGGCATGCAGGCTCTCTCACACACTGACACACTAACCTTTCTCTTTTCATAGCTGAAAGAGGGCGGATGATACGGTGGTACAGACCAGCTGTATGGGTAATCGTCCGTGTGATTGGAGGCGATGCCTTTACGTCAGACACAAGACGAAGACGTTATTAGTGCAAATGCAGACAACATAGTTATAGGTGATGGGAATGAAAGACGTTTCTTATTTACAAACAAGGCAAAAAAGTCCAGGCACCTGGATGAAAGACCTTCCCCACAGACAGCGTGGTGTATCCGTTGGATTTGAAATACTGAGGCAGAGTGGTGTAGTTGCCTGCGCTGACTCTCCAGTAGGAGTTAAAGTCGTACAGTCTGGTAGTGTCTGGCCTTCGACTCGTAAGGAAAGACGTCCTGCTTGGGCCACATACTGCTTGCTTTGGAGAAAGGAGAAACAGAAGAAATATTAAAAGGCTATACAGAAATATAAAAGTGCATACGCAGTCACATTTTCAGACTGGAATATGCTTGATTTTCATAATCAGAAGGTTTATTTAACAATACATTATAATCTTTGGGCAGGATAAATATACAGTCTGTGGTGACAACACCTTCTCTAGACATGTATAGTAAGATAAATCTAAAGAAAAATCTACAGAATGAGTGCATTTTATTTGCATTGTATTTGTACTTGAATATGGACTGAATGTTTCTCTGATGTACTTTTTGACCTGTTCAAGACTTTTTATATTTGTATTTTACTTAATATGTATAAATATACAGGTCATTTGTTAGTGTATAAACGATAATGTGATTACAGTATGTAAAAAAAAAATCGCTGATGTGAGGGAACTTAAAAAAAAAAAAAAAAAAAAAAAGGCTTGGTAAGATAAAAAAGGTTTGAAAAAAGTTGAGACTGAAAAAAATATATATATATATATTTAAAAAAAATATTATATTTATAAGTGCCTGTGTGTGTGCGTGCGTGCCTTGAACTGATGAACTGATGAAGCCCAGTGTATGCTCTAGTGGACATATTGTGTACTCCCTAGATTTTTGAAACCTACATTTTTGAATATAACCAAAGGCTTTAGCCTAAATATGTTGTAATTCTTACATATACGCTTTCAACGTGTTATTTTTATGTGTAACTTAACATGCAAAGACATTACAAACAAGGATTATAAATTATATAGGAATGAAATTTAAAGTCAAGCACAAGTTAGGGGCAACCATAAAACTGATAGTGACATTTTATTCTTTTGAAAAAAAAGTTTCACAGGAAATTTTGGGTTGGCCTGAAAATATTTATCCGCTTTAAAATATTTATCCGCTGATGGAAAGTGCGGCGGACTGCATATTTTCCTCGGCTATTACCACATCGTGACGTAAGCTGCAAGTCCGCCCCCCCTTTCCCCCTAGCACCTTCTGATTGGCCGAGACGGCATTTTAGGAATGTCTAGAAATTGGTTAAATAGTCTTTGCTCTGTACTGAAGTCTGTAGTAAAGGCTTAGAACTTCTTAAAGAAACGACAGTATGAATGAATAGCCTATCGAATCTACTGGATGAATTTTTCCTGAGATACTTAGTAACTGTGTATTTAAACAAATAAGGCTTAAGGATTTCGAGACAAAAGGATTTAAGCTACACACTTTTATACATCGATTAAGGATATCTTCAGGTGAGTTATCTCAAGTAAAATATAGATTATATATGACTGGAACTTAAATCGTTCCGTAATCAGTGCAGTTTTTTTTTACCAGTCATACATTGAAATGTAAAAAAAAAGGTTTGAAAAGATTTTAATAGTAAATCTATAAATATACTGTATGTTCTCAGCGCATCTGTGTTGAGATCTGACCATGATGTTGACCGCTTTGTGTTTACTGTTGATGCTGTGGAGTGCACAAGGCAGCGCAATAGCAGGTGAGAAATAAAACGGACATTTATTTATGTAATATTCAACATAAAAAATAGTTAATAAAGTTCTGTCTGAAATGTGACCGTCTAGTAACGGCGCTGTCCAAGCGTCTCACCAGCAAAGATCACTAAATGCGTGTTTCCGTTTGCCCTTTCAACTTTGCGTTTACAGAGAGCCGAGAAGACAACAGCGTGTATGACTTATTTGAGCTCGCAAAAGTACATAAAAAACACCATGGAGTGAGCCTAGTGAAGGGACCTGACCCTTACAGCCCTGCTTACAAAATTCTCAACCCCAACCTGATCCCTGCCATCCCTGAGCGCTCCTTCAGGGATCTCATTTACTCCATCCAAGAAGAAAAAGGTTTCCTATTCGTGGCCAACCTCAAGCAAGCCAAGAAGACCAGAGGCAGTGTGTTTTCTGTGGAGAGGAGTGATGGCTCTGGTTCCATTTTAGAGCTTGTCTCAAATGGGAATGACAATACTTTAGATCTGATTTATGCCACAGAAAGCGGGCACCATGAGATCTCATTTGAAGATGCACGACTGGCCAGTGGCAGCTGGGAGAACATCACCCTATTTGTGCAAGAGGACCGTGCGCAGCTCTATATTGGTTGTGAAGAGATAAACACAAGTGAACTAGATGTGCCTATTCACCAGATTCTGACACAGGATGTGGCTGATGTCTCAGTCCTTAGGATTGGAAAAGGAGCAGTGAAAAGCAGATTTATGGTGAGTGCTTCTGAACTTATATTCCTGAAGTATATTCCACTAATTAGGTACCTAGCAATGTTTGGTAATGTTAGTGATTGGTAATTTTCACTTCTGTTTAAACTGCCATTTTCAGTCTCCCCACTGAAATATGTTTGCTCTATGCAGAAATAAACTAAAAAATCTACAAGCATACACACATCATGTATAAAGCTATCTAGATAAATTGTTAACCAACAAATATAAATACAACCACCATGTGTGGCGTATTATTAAATTCTGTGTTGATTATATATTGTGCACCCACATATTTGGTTCTACAAATATTATATATTTATTTATTGCAATTAATTCAATATTTATGAATTAATCAATAATGGTATTTTAATAATTTAATTAATTTAAGAGTATCTCAATCAAGTTTCAGGGGGGCTCCTGATTGGCCAGTTTCTTTTCCCAGCTCTCAACACATCCCAATAGCTTGTTTTAGGTGTGTTAGGAGCTGAGAGAAAGTAAAAAAATGTGGACTGCCTGGAGGGCCCTGCTACCCAGGCTGACTGAAAACAGTGGTTTAAGAGCTCCTGTACCGACAGTACTGTTAAACTACTGCAAGTAATACGAAAATAGCTTCACCTTACAGGAACCTACACTTTATTTTCTCCAGTTTACCATTTTCAAATTTTCTCTACAGGGAGTGCTGCAGAATGCACGCTTTGTATTTAGAACCACTTTGGAGACAATCCTCCGTAACATGGGATGTGAGAGCTGTAAGTAATTACTCTAATCATGAAAACCCCACATAGTTCTGAAATGAATCATTTTTGGTCAAAGCTAGAGTAAGCAGTGCCAACATCAGTGTTTGTTCTCTGGACAGCCTCCTTCATCATAGATGTTGTGACCCTTGACAACCCAGTAAATGGCTCCAGTCCAGCGATACGCACAGATTACACTGGACACAAGACCAAAGGTAGGTGTTTTTCCCACATTCTTTCATTCTTCATACTTTGCATTCTTAAACAAACCTTTATCCTAAACAATAAACAAACCTTTATCCTATTTGTCCCTGTGTTTTAGATCTCCAGGACATCTGTGGCTTCTCTTGTGATGACTTGGCCAGCATGTTTAAGGAGCTCAAGGGACTCGGTGTGGTTGTTAAGCAACTGTCAAATCAGCTCCACCAAGTGGTGAGTATTGGAAACAGCTGTTCTCAGCTTGTGTTTTCTCCCTTTCTGTCAGACTCTCTCCACCTCTTTTTTCAAATGCCAAGCTACTTGTACCATAATTACATCCTTCTCTGTGCCATACCTTAGCCTTATCCAAATAACAACAATCTCTCATTATAATTTCTGCTGTTCTTATGCAAAAGCTCTTATGCATCTTTGTCTTGTTGCAAAAGGCAGCCATTGTCCTCAATGCAGTAGTTGTGTTAAAACATCATGTTTACTTTGTGCATTTCCAGACTACAGAAAATGCTCTAATAAAGAACCAAATTAAGAAATACAGTGGGGTTTGCCTGCATAATGGCATTGTCTACAAAGACAAAGATGAGTGGACGGTGGACAGCTGCACCCACTGCACCTGCCAGGTAAGTCTGAAGCTGGAGTTAGAGCAGATATCCCAGTCAGATATATTCATATCAAATATATCAGATCAATTAGTTAAATGTCACTATTTAATTTCTCCCATCTTTGTAATATATTTTATACATGTATAATATAATAGAAAGATTCAGCAATTGGTGACAGACTGAAGAGAGGGGTATAATGAGAAGCAAATGGAAGCTTTGCAGAATCAGTCTGGTTATCATAGAGCACTAGCATTTTAGTCAGTCTTGTCTGTGTTTAGAATAGAGTGTAGAAGTATTGCTAATTTTATTATAAGCAACCATACTGAGTCACAACAAAACTGACTGGAGGTCATCTGAGCAAGAGATTGTTAATACAATCAAATAGGTTTCACTTGATTTGCTAAAAAAAAAAAAAAAAAATCAAAACACAGAAATAAAAGCAGGACAGAAAATAATCAAATATAAATCTTATCTGGTGTGAAGAATGTGCTAACTATGCCCCCCACCCACTCTTACCACACACCTCAGTCCAATTATTTACTAGTCTATAATTCTAGGGACTGCCTATATAGGCAAAATGTCAAATGCCAAACAGAATTATTATATCTCGTATTCTTTATCTACTCATTGTATATTTTAATAATCTGGACTTAATGCAATATTCCTTTCCATAGAACTCTGCCACTATTTGCCGGGAAATTTCCTGCCCTCTTATGCCTTGCGCCAATGCCACTGTCCCTGACGGTGAATGCTGCCCACGTTGTGGAACTTGTAAGTTAAGCATTTTTAATGTTGCCAATACATTGTTTCATAACATGACTCTAACTGTCTAAATTATTTAATAAAATATTATAGCATTATTATTTAAAACAGCTGGGAGCTGCACTAAAGAACTCTCTTGCATTTTAGTGAATGATGATGCTGATGATGGTTGGTCTCCCTGGTCTGAGTGGACCTACTGCTCAGTTTCCTGTGGCCGTGGCATCCAGCAGCGTGGGCGCTCCTGCGATCGCATCAACAGCAACTGTGAAGGCACATCGGTGCAGACAAGAGACTGCTACCTGCAGGAATGTGACAAACGCTGTGAGTTTACAGCTTGTAAAAAAAAAATACTTGTGGAAACTTGGAAATGTTCTATACATTACATTTGCACATTTGATATTTTAAAATGTGCAAATTTAAAAAAGTTCTAAGGTTAAAATTTTTGTATTGCAGTCAAGCAAGATGGAGGCTGGAGCCACTGGTCTCCCTGGTCCTCATGTTCAGTGACCTGTGGCATGGGTGTCATCACTCGCATCCGCCTCTGTAACTCACCGACACCACAAATGGGAGGCAAAGACTGTCAAGGAGAAGGCAGGCAGACAGAACCATGCAAGATGTCCCCTTGTCCAAGTGAGAAATTTTCATGTGTAATATAAAGGAACTGTAAAGTATTTAACAAAATATAACTTGACACACATAAACTATTATTGATAACACAATCTCTGTTTCTATCTGTGCCTTAGTCAATGGAGGCTGGGGGCCATGGTCACTATGGGATTCTTGCTCTGTCACTTGTGGTGGTGGACTGCAGAGCAGACATCGACTTTGTAACAATCCTGTGCCCAAATATGGTGGAAAAGAGTGCATCGGCGATACCAAAGGCACCCGTATATGCAGCTCTCAAGACTGTCCCATTGGTAAAGCATAGTCACTTTCAGTAGTTTATTCTACTATTCTCAGAATTGTCTAGGAAACTGTAAATGATTCTTTTTTCTATAGATGGCTGTCTTTCCAACCCTTGCTTTGCTGGTGCTAAGTGTACCAGCTTTCCTGATGGGTCCTGGAAGTGTGGGGATTGTCCCGTTGGCTATACTGGAGATGGAATTAATTGTCAAGACATTGATGAGGTATGAACATTGTGAAGAATATATAGTACATATATTATATCTATAATGATAATACCACGAGTTATTAAGTATAAGCTTTGTGTCCTCAGTGCAAAATGGTTCCTGACGCTTGCTTCACACTCAATGGAGTCCATCGTTGTGAAAACACAAATCCAGGATATAACTGCCTACCATGTCCTCCTCGCTACTCTGGAAATCAGCCTTTTGGCAGAAGCAGTGAGCAAGCAATGGCCAACAAACAGGTGAGAGAGGTTCTAATGAAGTTCACCTCCTCACAGCAAAGACGCCTGCACACAGACACCTGGAGCTTGACTGATAAAACTAGGCACTATGACTGTGATTTGCATGATTGTAACTTCATAACATTTGAATCATTTTAATAAATTTAACATTTATTAAATAATAAATATTAATAATTCACTATCTTCAACATGACACCTTTAATATTTGATAAGTAAAATGTATTAAGTAAAGATACTATTCTGTGTAGCCCTCAGTTTGGTAACTGCTGAATTAGAGCAAGAAAATTATGCAGCTATCATCCTGTTCATTTATGTGTAGAAAATAAGACTCAGTCATACCATATTTCCTCTAGGTCTGTGCACCCAGGAACCCATGTGAGGATGGCAGCCATAACTGTAACAAAAGGGCCAATTGTATTTATTTGGGCGTCTTCTCTGACATCATGTTTCGCTGCGAATGCAAGCCAGGCTATGCTGGTAATGGTTATATATGTGGAGAGGACCCTGACCTGGATGGCTGGCCCAACACTGATCTCCCATGTGTTGAAAATGCCACCTACCACTGCAAGAAGGTAACTGTCTTTTTGATTGTATGCTTAGAAACCACATCACCTTGAGGTTGCAACCCCTTAATCCAAATTCAATCTTTTAGGACAACTGCCCTGACCTTCCCAACTCTGGGCAAGAGGACTATGACAAAGATGGAATTGGAGACGCTTGTGATTATGATGATGACAATGATGGGATCCCTGATGATAGGGTAAGTAGAAGAGACCTTTTCCACTCCCATGCAATGCTTGTTTATACAAAGTACAGCAGGAATTAAAGAAGAGTGGAGGCATGAACTAGTCTACCAACAATAACAATAATGTCAGTGCTCTAAAACTGCTTTGGTTTTATGTGTATGATTTAAAGTTCTATTTAGGGGAAAAATGAACTGGACAAATAAATAGAACATTTTCACATTTTCTAGAGCCAAATCTTACATACCAGCACAGATGGATTTTAAACCCTGCAGTCTGTGGTGTACAGTTCTAGACATTATTGTAGTGTTCATGTTGATGGGGAAAATGCTTCAATCTTTTTGACATTACATTGTCTTTCTTTCACACACAGAATGTTTCAGTATTAAACATGTTTCTCTTTCAAACAGGACAACTGCCCATTTGTCTTCAACCCAAGGCAAGCTGATCAAGACCAAGATGAAGTCGGTGACCGCTGTGATAACTGCCCATATAACAGCAATCCAGACCAGATTGACACAGACAAAAATGGAGAAGGCGATGCTTGTGCAATTGATATCGATGGTGATGGTAAGAGACAAGCCTAGCAAATGCATAACAGGGAACAGTCCAAATAAACCCTTGCTAATCAAATTATCCATTGCTCAGGTATTCTGAATGAAAATGACAACTGCCCGTACGTGTACAATGTTGACCAGAGAGACACTGACCATGACGGGGTTGGAGACCACTGTGACAACTGTCCATTGCAGCACAACCCTGATCAGGTAAATCACTCGCTATTCCTGACATGCTTTTTTTTGGAACTTGGAATTCAGGGCAACAAAATTAAGTAGATTGAACTGAACAATGATATAATATAGAATAGAAGTTAAACAGAAACATTTTGGTGGTATTATATCATGGGCCATGAATGCACCTCTATCCATGTGGGAGTGAAGACAGAGAATGACATTTCATGAAAATAACCACGGAATTATTGATGCATTACAAAACTAATTAGCAGCCATTCACAACGATGGTCTGCACAACAGCTTCATTCATTATTTTCCTCCTACAGATTGACTCTGATTCAGATAACGTGGGTGACACATGCGACAGCAATCAGGACATTGACGACGATGGTCACCAGAATAATCTAGACAACTGCCCATACATCCCTAATGCCAACCAGGCCGATCATGACAAAGATGGGAAGGGTGATGCATGCGACCACGATGATGACAATGATGGTGTGCCTGATGACAAAGACAACTGTAGACTGGCCCCTAATCCAGATCAGTTAGATTCTGATGGTAAGTATAATTCCGATCAGATAAAATATTTATTATATTTTGTTTCCTCAATTTGGCCTAAACATTACATTTTTTCTAGGTGATGGACGTGGTGATGTTTGCAAGGATGACTTTGACCAAGACAATATCCCTGATATAGTGGATGTTTGTCCAGAGAACTTTGCCATCAGTGAAACAGACTTCCGTAGGTTCCAGATGGTTCCTCTAGACCCTACAGGAACTTCACAAATTGATCCTAACTGGGTGGTCCGGCATCAGGGTAAAGAGCTTCTTCAGACAGTCAATTGTGACCCTGGCATTGCTGTTGGTGAGTGCCTGCAATTCACTGGAGTAGAACAAATATCTTTAATGAGAGCATCATTCGGTGATCATCATTATCATTGTCTTCTCTTTTCCTTCAGGTTATGATGAATTTAATGCAGTGGATTTTAGTGGAACATTCTTCATCAATACTGACCGAGATGATGATTATGCTGGATTTGTGTTTGGCTATCAGTCCAGCTCCCGCTTCTACGTAGTGATGTGGAAACAGATCACGCAGACCTACTGGTCTCACACACCTACCAAAGCTCAGGGCTACTCTGGACTGTCCATCAAAGTGGTCAATTCCACCACTGGTCCAGGAGAACACCTTAGGAATGCTTTGTGGCATACGGGAGACACAACAGGACAGGTAAATAGCAGTTGTTCTTGAAAAATATTGTCCTTTAAATAAGCTAGGTCAGTTCTTTTATTGCACATTGACATTTATTACATCCAATCTTAAATTTCAGGTGCGTACTTTGTGGCATGACCCAAAGAAAATTGGCTGGAAGGATTTCACTGCCTACAGATGGCAACTGATCCATAGACCCAATACTGGACTTATCAGGTTAGTATCCATCTTAAAACTATTTTGTTTTATAACAGAAACAGAAAACCCACAGCCCACACCTGGTCATCTTCCTGTTTTTTTTTTCAGAGTCATCATGTATGAAGGCAAGAAAGTCATGGCAGATTCTGGAAACATATATGACAAGACATATGCTGGTGGGAGACTTGGTCTTTTTGTCTTCTCTCAGGAGATGGTTTACTTTTCAGACCTCAAATATGAATGTCGAGGTAATTTGAATAATTCATTTGTAGAAATTGCATTGAAATATGTGTATTTAATATACTGTATATAAGTTTATAAGAGATATAAATATATTTCAGGTGCAAGTACTTTTGCACTAATTGTTGTACTAATATTTGTTTTGCCTGATTTTTTTTTTTTTTTTTTTTTGTTTCAGATGATTCTGAAAGAAACAGGATGAATTTTTAAAACCATGTCATCGCTTTTTTGTCAACCAAGACAAAAATGTGTTATGAGACAAGGCCTAAGGAACTCTATTGTGGGACCAATGAAATAAAAAAGGAAAAGTAGCAAGGAAATGTGACCTTTGAATTAACACCAGCTGGATGACAATCGTGTACCTGCCGAAAAGCAGGTAAATCATCATCTCTGCATAGAACAGGGAAACAAACATCTTATTTAGACTTCACCATTTCTAATCTGGTCTCCTGTTAGTGATGACCATTAAAAGAAGAGTTATTGTTTATAATTTAAATGTACAGATCTGCTGTGGACTATGATCCTGAGAGAAAGAAACCTCTCATAATATGAAGTAAAATCTGAGTTCTGTGTCCTTCTAGTACACAGAAATATGTCTGTTACTTCAAGCAAATGTGTTTTTATACGAATGTTTGTCAGAAAGATCCCACTTGATGTTTGTGTGCTAACTGAAAAGACACTTGCCCTTTTCTGGAGGCATTAAATACATTCTGATGTGCTCAGGGTTAAATGGACCTTCATCAATATTTCAGAGCAAAACAGTATGTACCACAAAGTTATTTACAGCAATATTTAGACCATATATACATAGAAAATTTATTATTATTGCCTGTTACTATGTAACAAGCAGATAGACATTCCAGCTGTCAAAATGTACTAATTTATATTATTGACATCCCTTACATGTGTGTGTGGGTGTGTATGTGTGTGTGGTGTGTGTGTGTGATAAAACAGTGAGAAAAAACTGGATCTTTGTAGAAACTCTTTTATTACATATTAAATAGTAATGATTTTAATCCAAAATCCAAACCATTTTGTAGTTTTTAGCCATGCTTGTACTATGCTCTGCATTCTAAACAGCAAGGAAAGACAATATACAAATAATACCTCATACTAGACTAAAAATCAGTTACATTTATTTAGTTAGCAAATGTAATACAATCATATGTTTCAAAATGTATATAATACAAAATATTTTGCCAAATAAAATACTCCTACAGGGCATAAATGATTTTTGTGTTGTGCTTAGTGAATAAATAATGCATTTTTAAATAATAAGTTATTATTGATGTTCGATGTATTTGAAGATGCAGTTTCATGTTTGTAGATATGTGCTATTTAAATAATTTATCAGGAAGTGTGATGTTTTTTGGAAGTGTTCTGTATGTATAAACAGTTTGCACAGTGAGGTGAGGATGTGTTTGTCTTTTGTTGTTTTTATTGCTGTTGTTTCTGTTGTTGTTTGACACCCCCCTCCATTGAGGATTGCCTTGTACTATGAGGGTTGCCTTATATTTTTATATTTAAATTTTTTCCAGAAATGCTGTTTTACTTGTCTGTTATGTTTAAAAGAACAAACAAACAATAAAGTGTTAAAAATTAAAATGCTGTCTGTGAGTTTGAGCTCTATATTGAATAATCCAATGTAACAACCAAAATTAATTTTATTTAAGTCTCAACCTTGCAGCTCAACCTTGAAAATGGTCCACTATTTTTGGTGGGGGTTTTTTTTTTCTCCTCAGTGATCTAAAACCATTTACAATAGACAACGTTTGGACTGCTGTAAATGAAAACACAGCCAAGATAAAAAAAAATACTGTGAAAGAAGCATAAGAGAATTAATTCAGGACTTAACTTCTAGCATTCCATCATTTCTCCATATAATTAAGGTTTTGTTTGTTCATATTTCACACATCTTAGGAAATAACATAACCAACTCATTACAATAGCATTGTTATAGAATAAAAACTGCTCTGGGCCATATAGCCCTTTCGCTACTATTTAACACATTGATACTAGATTCTTTCTCATTTCTCATTGGAGCTGAAACTCTTGGTCAAGGCTGTTTGGCGTTCCATTAGCTTCCTGCAGTATCTTTGACAGTTCAGAACTAGATAGACGGGGTGCACTGGCCAGCAGAGACATTATTCCTACAGTACAATAAGGGTTGTGGTCTTCTGTACCTGAATTAGAACTTCTGCTCTGGGCTATCTCACATTCCATCAGCAAAATCTTCATTTGCTCCTCAGTCAAACTCTGCAGGTGTAAACGTGAAAGATCAGAGAAATACAAATTTGCCTGGTGCACAAACAGAGCTAGTAGCTAAACTACTATCTAAAGTGTAAGAGTACAAAAACTAGTCCTCAAGAACTTTAACTTCTGACAACTACAATTTTTTTTTCAATCATTGAGGATTAATCTAGACACAAATTTTCTTACACTGTCATCTCACACAAATCATTGGCATGAATGGTATAGTTTGTTTAAGCCTATAATTTTAAATGACCTAATAATACATTAACACCACATTCTTTTGATGTTCTTGCCATCTACTTACAGCTACTTATACGGGACCCTGTCTCACTTACTTACTTTTAATTCATTTTAATTTGTTTGTATGCTTAGAGGAATTTTTGCTGGTATGTCTAACAGCTTGTGATTTCATTGAATGCTAAGGGCCTATGATAATCAAACAACAAGTAATCTAAAACAATGCATGTCACATTTTTGCCCAATGATAAAATTTGTTTATAGTTGATCTTAGGGGCTTCGTCAAGTGCTGTACAGAGTAGGCAGGTCAAACCAGCAGGGTTGGTTGTCACCTGTATTGAAAGCCCAGCTCCAATTTCAACCGTCCCAACCATCCCTGTGTGTTTGCTTGTTTGTTTGTTTTGTGTTTCTGTGTGTGCATGTGTGAGCTAAATCTGGTAAAAAGCAAAATAAAAGAAAAGTTTGTTTGTTTCCTGAAGCTTGCCTCAAAACGGGACTTTGAGGGAAATTTGCTGTCATGGGGTCCTTTCTACTTGCTGAATACCAAAAGATGCAAAACTAGGCCCTTCCTGAGGACCCCATTCCAGAGGACTGGCAGGTGCTATGGAATCTGGTCCAGTTGCTGGGTACTCTGTTAGTAATCCTGATGGGTGCCCTGGCCATGCCCCACTTCACACTTCTGAAGATGGGACACAATGGGGAGTCTGCCACAGTGCTTGGGGGATGCCCAGCTCATGGCCCAACAGCTTCTGATCACAAACAACTTAGAGTATCCGGGCCTACGATGGACAATTTTGCAAACAGTTTGCCACCCCTGTCAACAATACTTGCTGACATTCAGCAAACTTGTATTCAACCAACAGCTCTGAGATGCCTGTCAAAATTGGCTGCTGGCAGAGGAGCATGGTGCTGATGACCCAGTCAGTATTGTGGTCCCGGCGCGGTTCATCAGCTAACTACTCAATGGGGTGGCAGAATTGGCCCAGTGACACCATCTAGTGTCACTAGATGAGGAGGCTCAATACAAGTAATGCTCATTCTTCCCCTGGCATGAACTTAGTGTTTGTCAGTGAGATCCAAGGGAATAAAGATTAGACCTTTATGAACTTGAGGTGTAACCAGACCAGTATCCATCAAATCCTGATTCGGTGATTAATCAAGGTGAAGTGTGTACTGTAGACAGGGATTTTCATAAATATCCAATGGTGCCAGTAAGCATTAATATCTGGGGCAGAAAGAAAATGTAGGCACTGGTTAGTCATCACCTCACCCAACCACTAATTCTTGGGAAAAATTTGTCAGAAATCTCCCTTGGGAATTTCTCCCAGGAGCAAACCGGCAGGCATACTTTGAAACAAAGGAAAGTAGTCGATGGTCAGTGAATTGTCCCAACATTGCAAGTAGCCCAATACTGTGTTCTCTTTCCCATACTTCATGATTATTATAGATAAGTGATGCAGGAACCTCAAACTAAGGAAAGATGGTGCAGGATAAGATGATCCAGGCAGGTGCAAGTGAGGATATCAGTGTGATAGTCCTGGTGGATTATGCAATGCAATATCTGGATTCTGTGCAACATCTCAGCATGTAATGTTGCGGAAACACTCTTTCATGTTATCTCCCAAGTTGGGAATATGTACTGTGAGTCACAAGTCAACTATAAGATCAAGCCAACAGATAGAGGCAGTCACAAATAACATTGCACAGAACACCACACCAGGTGTGTTTGTATTCTGATATACATTCCAGTTGCACAAAAACACAAAAAAATGATTTGGGTGGAAATCAAGTTTATGCTTGACATAAAAATTTTCAATGCTTTATGAATGTTTTCTACATGCGCAATGCACATGCCATTGCTTACTTATACAATATAATCATTTATACTAATAACTAACAGTGTCATCTACAACATCTGCAGGCAATACTGAGATCTGTGAGATGGACGAGAACACAGAGAATGCAAAGAAGGGAGAAAACCCTCAGATAAGCAACTAACACCTGAAGGCTATACAGTATTTAGGGCTGATTGCAATGCTGTGGGGTGCAGCAAAACACATTTTGGGAGGAACGGCTAATAATACATGGACAGGGCTGCCTAGAGAACACAGACATGAATATCTTCAAGGAGGATACAGACAAAATTCTCAACTGCACAGACTGTCAGCAATTACTGTACATCAACTGATGCACCTCCATCTGTGTCCCCTCCAGAACTGTACGTGTTTTTCCAGCTCAAAAGCCCTGGTTTATTGTGGATATATGCATGAAGATCAGGACGAAATGTGAAGTTTTCTAGTTAGGGAATAAGGAAGAATACAAGCAGGCCCATATGGGCTATGATAGGGCATACTACCATAAACCTGAAAGCTTCTGCTTGCAAAACAAATATTGTATGTGGCAGGGAATTCAATCTGCCATTAACAACAGGAGAAGCATAAACAATACTGACATTCGAGATACCACCTTACAAGACAGCATCAAAAGTTTTTTTGCCAGATTTGACAGTACTTCTGAACAACACGATTGTTCCAAACAACTGGCAGATGTGTACACAGACATCTTCAACTCTTCTCTTTAGTAGGAGTCCCAAGTTTATTCAAGTCCTCTTTATACCTGCCCACTCCAGAGGACAGTGTCATCCACTGATCTGTTGCAGTGGAACATATGATAGGGTACTTTTCCTGGACCATATTACTACTGACTACTAGCCAACAGGTGGTGAGGATGGGAGGCAAGGTATCTGTGGAGCTGACTGTGTCTCCACCCAGAACAACACTGTCATCATAAAGTATGCAGATGACACCATCCTGCTCCAGCTCTCTGTATATTATGTACTATTTATTTAGCTCTTTTACATCTTGTTTTTCATATTGCTGACTAAGAGCTTTGAACAAAATTCCTATGCACCCGTACTGTCTGTACATGTACAAATGGCAAATAAACCTCTTGACCTTGACTTTCACCTTGAACCAACACAGTCACACATACACATTGATGCAGGGCAGCTCTTCTTTCCTGCTGTGGATGGTCTTAGCTGAGCCCCCACTGGATCTGCCAAATGTTCATTTTTTGACTCAGATCTTAGCTGCCATATATCATATAACATTACATGCTGATTTTGCTAAGGCTATAATGGCAAAAGTAATTTACCTGTAATAATCACAATCACAGTGGTTCCTCATCTGATTATTCTTCATTCCATTTATATTAATCTTTTCATCTCTAAACTGTCAAGATAGGCTCCTCAAACTTGATTTATGTTTACCTCCTCTTGGCTTGCATTATGGGAACTTTTTTAAGAGACATGAAACCCCAAATGGTAGTCTTTCCATACTAAAAGTAGCCACTATAACAGAAGATCTCTGAGAAGATTTTTTTTACATTGACACTAAATCAAAACCCAACCACTGGGAAATTAGAATAATTGACTCTAAATGATAGAATGTGCTATAATAAAAACCCTATGAAAAGTCCTATGAAAAATGCAAAGTAGGTCAGTGGTCAGGATTTGACACTGACTTTCTTGTGCTGGAATCTTGTGTTGGCCTGGGGAAAACATGCCTTTGGATCAGGGATTTATGAGTTTGAACACGCTGAAACTTAAAACAGTTGCAGAAACTCTTGGGCTATCTCTGTAAGCTGTACAAGAATTGCATAGGCATGTTAAATACTAACCTCTAGTGTGAAGTTTTGAGTCCTACTTGCTACTATACATACCGTATTGGTCTGATTATACTGTCATACAATATGTATTTAAACATTTAAAGAGTTAAAGCATTTCTAAGATGTTAGATGGACAACTAGTTTTAAAAATAATATGTATCACACACACAGACAGACAAACACACACACAGGACAATCCTAAACAGTAAATAGAGTGCAATGCATAGTAAATAGTTGTGCTAGATTCTGGCTGAATTTTGAGTTACAATCAGCAACCTCAGCTGAAGATGTGTCTATGCTGCCTAACACTAATGAATCCATATTAAAGCTAGATATAAGATAAAATCATTTTGTGCATTTACACAGTGCATTACTAACAATGAACCTTATTCTTGATGAAATCATCACATAAGACAAGTATATCTAGATTACTGTGCAGAAAGATTGGTTCTTTTTTCTTAGGTATTAATTAAAGCCATCTGAGGTGCCCTGCATCAAAGTTTACCTTTTATTTTGTGAGTAAGTGCTATAAAACAGAATGCTGGCACTTAAAAGGAGTTCACCACCTGCATATTTGATAGCAGTTTGGAGTGAGAGGGGAACGTGGCAGTACTTAGGAGTGAATAAAGTTGCCGCTTAATTGTCTATAATCCACACCTTTCTCAATATAAAATATGTACTATACATATATAGTGCATTCAGAAAGTATTCAGACCCCCTCCACTTTTTTCAATTTTCTTATGTTGCAGCCTGATACTATAATCGTTCAAATTCATTTTTCCATTAATCTACACTCCATCTAGTACCCCATAAGGACAAAGTGAAAACATAATACTAGAAGTCCCTTTAATTTTATTAATAAGAAAAAAAATATCATATTTACTTAAGTATTCAGACCCTTTCCTCAAAACTATTACAGCCTCAAGCCTTTTTATGATACAATAAGCTTTGGACACCTGGATTGGGGGATTTTCTGTGATTCTTTTTTGCATATTCTCTCAAGCTCTGTCAGGTTGGATGTGGACCATTTTCATGGTCTCTTCATAGATGTTTAATAGGGTTCAGGGCTCATAGATGTCATGTTGGAAGATGAACCTGCAACCCAGTCTGAAGTCATGAATACTGTGGAACAGTATATACTTTTATTGAGAATATCTCTGTACTTTGCTCCAGTTGCTGCTGCTGAAAAAACACCCCACAGCATGATGCTGTCACCACCATGCTTCATTGTTGGGATGGTATTGGGCAGATGATGGGCAGTTCCTGGTTTCATTGTCACCTCACTGTTGCGATGGTATTGGGCAGGTGATGAGCAGTGACTTGTTTCCTCCAAACCTTGAGGCCAAACATCTTGGTCATCTTAGACACTCTAGCATAAAGCCCAGATCTGTGGAGGAATGCAGTGATGGTTGTCCTTCTGGAACTTTGCCCCATCTCCAAGTCTCTGCAGCTCAGTAAGAGTGACCATCAAGTTCTTAGTCACCTCTCTTACTTAGGCCCTTCTCCCCGATTACTCGATTTGGCCAGTTAACCAGCTCATGGAAAATTCCTGGTTATGCCAAATTTCTTCCATTTGAGAATTATAGAGGCCACTCTGCTCTTGAGAAACCAGTGCAGCAGAATGAGCTATCAGGCAGTCCTCAGTGACCTCATGGCTTTGTTTTTGTTATGAAATGCATCAGGTGTGAGGTCTTCTACGAGGTGTGTGCCTTTCCAAATGATGTCCAGTCTATTAAATTTAATTCAATTTCAATTCAATTTTAATTGTATTTATTTGTATAGCACTTTTTACAGTGGTTATTGTCACAAAGCAGCTGTACAATTTACCACAGGTGGAATCCAGTGTAGGTGTAGAAACAGTGTTATTGCAAAGGGTCTGAATACCCTAGTTTTTTCTTTTTCATGCATTTGCAAATATTTCTAGAATTCTGTTTTCTCTTGGTCAATATGGGGTACTGCTTGTAGATGTGAAAAAATGAATTTGAATACTTGTTGTATCAACTAAAAGTATTGCAACATAAAGTTGAAAAAAGTGAAGTACATACACACAGAGATATACTGTAATTGATAGTGCATAACTAGTAATTTAGAAATGACATATACTCAAACTATTTCCAAGAGTGCATTTAACATTGACATGATATTTTTACCAAATTACCAAATGTTTTGCTTTTATATATGTGGTCACATGGTCAACTAATAATGAGAATCTCATTGGTAGCCCATGACTGCTAATTAATCTTAATGATTGTGGAAGAAGTATATCCTAATGCCCACCTGGTTTCTGAATGTTGGTTTACTTT
Source organism: Bagroides melapterus (assembly GCA_028566695.1). Classification (NCBI taxonomy): domain Eukaryota; kingdom Metazoa; phylum Chordata; class Actinopteri; order Siluriformes; family Bagridae; genus Bagroides; species Bagroides melapterus. The sequence goes on from JAOTRN010000002.1 coordinate 5,983,071, forward strand.
TTGGGGAAAATTGAATATACATATTGAAATATCTTTTTATATAGAAATTTGCAAGAACAAATCCATTGAAATTTAATCCATGGTAAATAGAAGCATGAGAGTATACATTCTTTGTATACATTCTTTTTCCTATGACTGTATACGCTAGCCAGACTGACTAAAATTATGTAGAAATGTTAGAAGAAAGAAGGTTTAAGTGTATGGGCCCAAGAACATATCTCCACAATGAAGTACAGAGCCAGACACAGAACGAAACAACAATTTAATGTAAATGATGTATGAAGCAATGTAATCTGACATATCTTCAACATATTCGACTATCTGACATATATTCGTATTGTATTTAAACTCACTGGTCAAGAATATTTCAACCAAATGTACAAACAAAATAACTCAAGAAGCTTTTGAATGACCTAAACAAACTCTTGAATTGAATCCCACTGAAAATGTAAAAAATTCCTCTCACAGGACATGCAGACTATTTTATACAGTATATGAACTGTATATTCTAGAAGGCACAGAACAGTCTTTTATAGATACATATTTATACACCTTTTATAACTTTATCTTTGATCTGCAGTGGATATTAAAGCAATGAACAACATACAGGTCTGTCTGTAAAGCCAGCGGTACACCTCCTACCCCAACTATAAACTCTTTGTTCTTTTGCCATTTGGCAGAAGACAGAATAGTATCCAGACCAGGTTGAGATTATATAACAGCTTATTTACACAACTTGTCCATGAGGCACAAACCTACTTTGTCCTCTGGATTATTCATAGATCATATGTACCTCATATATCATTAATTTCATACTGTAATCATTGATTATTAAAGAATGTCATTTTGCACCAACCACATAACAGCATTACCTGACATACAGGAATTCACAATCAGGGAATGTTTAGCTTGTTCAATTATGCTGTTATACTGTTAGTGGTAATGATAAGATGTTACCCATCACACTGTTACTGTATTTCTATTCATTGCAGGGATATCACAAAATGATCTTCCAGTGCCTCCACCACAATCCACTCAATGACTACAACCACCCCAACCAGGAAGAGCAAACTAGCTATAAATGAAAGACTTAATAGCCTGGAATACATTCTGCAAGAAGGCTTTTTCTGCATTGTGAGTGTTGCTGACCTGGGAGACTGGTCCATAGATATAGACTGGAAAAATTAGGCCAGAAGAGATGATTTGTTAATTAGAAATGCTTCAAACAACCTGCATCCTCAACAACCTGAGCAGCTTGAATTTGAGACCTGTTATGTATGTGGTATTGGTGAAGATAAGACCAATATTATATAAGATAATATTCACTGAAAAATGTGAATCTGTGTCTCATATGGAAGTATGAGTACAACTACAACAAGCCATCCTTACAAACCGCTGAAGAAAACGATTTGTTCACTGGTTCATCAACTATCTGATACATAATATATTTAATATATTATATAAGTATAATAGTACTTAGTAGTATCACACCAAGATGCTCCTACGGAAAGATCACAATCACCCAAATCAGGTTGCTTAAGTAAGAAAAATAACTCTTCTACTTGTCATCCCAGAAACTTTTCGGGAGGTGAATAATGAGGTCAAAGAGAAGTGGGCACCCAGCAAAAGACAGACCATGCTAATGGACCTGTGCTAAACCTTAAGATCAGCCTCACTTGACTGTAAGCTGACTAATCACTAAACTCTCCAGGCTTGCTAAGCAAATGTAGTTTACACTTTCTCTAAAAGCTGCATGCATAGGGGCAGGAAATCCTTGCGGCAGGTGGCATCAGTCTTGAGTATATGGACAGAGCCAAGTAAAAGAGGCAATGTGAGCATTGTTGGAAGTTGAGGTTCTTGCAGGTAGCAGACAAGAACCACCAATTTATCCAATGCGTTCTGAAAGGTCTGAAGCACTTAATGCCCTCAAAAAGAATAATGCTACCTGGGCATGGAGATGAAAACAGGCCATACCCACCTGACCTTACTCTAGCCAGCTCCAAATCGATGCTCCTGGCCAGGATACCAATTTTACTTAATTGATAATTTATTTTTAATTGGCCAGCATTTATCAGTGTAATAAGAACCTACCCACTCTATTTTTCTGAAAGTGAAACTAAAAAAAATATTGTTCATTAAAATACCATGAAACAGATGGTATGAAGCAGATTATCTAGATAGATATCTGCAGCACAGATAAAAACTAGCTATCTTTAGGATTTACCTACGTTTTTGAGCTTGTTACATTCCAGAAATGTCAGATCAGTTCTCTGGGCACACTACTATAATCTCTCAGAAACTGGGAATCACCAGCTGTTCACAGTGCTGTTGTGAATGAAAAGGTCTCTCTATAGCAGCACATCATTATAATTCTTGTATGATTTCTGGAAATGGTTTATTTTAATGATGCTAGAGAACAAGCATTTAGAATGACCAAAAACATGCACAGTTGTCCTCATTTGAGTACATTTATGTGTTAATGTTTGGTTAAGTCAAACCAAATTAATAATTACAACCAGATTTAGATGATAATGAATTTAATGTATTTAATGTATTTCAAAATATTAAGGTGTGCAACAACACCTGAGAAAGATCAAAAGAGTCATTATAGAATTAGTAGTGACCTAGGTGTGAATTAGATGAGGTGAAATGAAAATTTAAAATTGGCTTGACCTGAAAATAAAGAAAAAAAGGACCTCTACAGAGGACATTAGTAACACAAAGCATGTCACACAAGGAAACTGCTATTATTAAATGTTTTATGTTTGTTTTATAGAGTGCTTAAAATATGCTCTGAAAAAACAGAATCAATTAATAAGACAGCTTCCATTCTGTAAAAAAAATATAAACTCTGTAAACCTCCTTGTCTTCATAAATATTGTGATAGCTAAATCATCTGTCAGCTGTGATTTGTTTACAGATTATGGCTACGCACTTACACAGCAGCCTATCCTCTATGTATGTCATAATTACATTACTTTATTTGCTCCTGGATATGTGTTGGTTTGTTTTATTTTTCAGTCTTAATTTAATACCAACAAATCCCTGACCTACAGAACTAGCACCGTATTATTTCTATAAACATAAATATACATATTTCGTATACCTATATCCCTTCATCACTTCTGGTTCAGCCACATGCTTTCTCTATCTGCCCCAGACACCTGTCCGCTTTCCTTTCCACCACCCTCCTAAGGAATGGGCCTGACCCGGCACCTCCCCCTGTTAGCAGAACCAAGGTCCCACCATAACAGTATGTCTGCACCAGACCATCAGCAGGCATGTCTGGAGCAGATAGGGCAGGTTGCGGCTGGAGTTCAGCACGCTGAAGTTCAGCACATCTCAGAAAAAATAGGGCAGATCCAGGCTTTTCTGCAGCCCCAAGGGGCACCCCAGGCCGTCTGTCTGAGCCCTGCCACTCCCATGGTCTCTGAGACACGTCTGCCTCCCCAGTAGACCTGAAGGCTGCAATTAATTTATCATGCAATGCTCACTGCTTTTTTAGATGCAGCCCTCTTAGTTCCCCTCTGAGAAAGCCAAAATAACTTACATGATTGCACTTTAAACGGGCAAGGCCATGGACTGGGCTACAGCTGTTTGACACCTATCTGACCACCCCATGGTCGACTCATTTATAGACGCATTGCAAAGCACTTTTAACTGCCCATCTGGGCCAAGAGCATCCAACCGAAACAAATCATTAAAAGGCGCAGGCCCTCCAAGGTAGACAGGCCTGGGTTCATCCTAGATTTGACCACTCAAAATTCCAGCCTTTTCTTAGCTGCCACCCTCCTCCTAGGAGGGGATAGGCAGGTAAACCTCTGGGCCTTTGTTGACTCAGGGGCTGAGGGTAATTTTATTGATGAGGCCTGATCCTTGGGACACATCCGCCCGTCCACATCACCAGCAGGGGCGGGCTTCTTCTTTGTTAAGAAGAAGAATGGGAGCCTGTACCCGAGCATTGATTTTAGGGGCTTAAATGCGGTAACCTTAAAGCACTGCCACCTGAACTCAGCTTTTGACCACCTACAACTGGCCAGAGTTTTTTCCAAACTTGACCTCCACAGTGCATACAACCTGATCCGCATCAGGGCAGGGGATGAGTGGAAGACGGCCTTCATCATGCCTTCAGGGCATTACGAATATCTGGTGATGCTCTTTGGCCTAATAAACACCCCGGCAGTTTTCCAACACCTCATTAATGAGGTCCTCAGGGAGACCTCACTTTGTGCCCTGACCAAGAAGCCTCAGAAGTTTATATGGTCCACCGAGGCACACAAGGCCTTGAAGGAGGCTGATGTAGGCCCCATTGCTTCGGATGCCTGACCCAGAGGTCCAATTCATATTGGAAGTCGATGCTTCCTACATAGGAGTAGGGGCTGTCATCTCCCAGGTCCCAAGGTCTAGCCCTAAAAAAGAGCTGCACCCCTGCGCTTATTTCTCTCAGACTGATGGCGCCAGAGAGGAACTATGGTGTAGCGGATCACAAGCTCTTGGCAATTAAATTGGATTTGGAGGAGTGGAGGCATCGGCTGGAGGGGGCCAAGCTCCCATTCCTCATCCAGACAGACCACAAAAACCTGACCTGCAACAAGCAGGCAGAAATACTGAACCCACGGCAGGCCAGGTGGTCCCTGTTCTTTGCCTGGTTTGATTTCATCCTCTCTTTCAAACCCAGTTCGAAGAACGCCAAACTTGGACCCTCTCCTGCCAGTGGGATGCCCCGGCAGAGAAACCCAAACCTCAACTCCACCTTGGCACCTCTACTTTGAGGTTTGGAGGAGATGGTTCGCTAGGTCGTCTGACAGGAGCCCGACCCGGGTGGTAACCCAAAAGGCTCTACTTCGTGACCCCTGTCTGAACACATATTCTTGCCTGGGGCCATGCCTCACCTTTTGCTGGGGACCCAGGAGTAATGAAACCTTAAATTTCTTGCACCTTAAAGTTCTTGTGCCGCAGATCCATGGCCCACCATAGATCGAGAAGTTCGGGCCCTCGTTGCTGCCTGCCAGACATGCGTGTCCACAGGGTCTGCTTCGTCTCCTACCTATACCTTCCCGTCTGTGGTCACACCTCTCATTAAACTTCATTACTGGCCTGCGAAAGTCTCAGGGAATGAGGGTCTCAGTGTTTTCTAAAGAATGCAAATTTGTCCCACTGCCCAAACTTCCCTCGGCCAAGGATATGGTGGAACTTCTCCTTCAGCACATCGTCCAAATGCACGACTTTCCTTTGGTCTTGGTCTCTAACAGTCTGACTGAGGGTAAACCAGGACTTGGTTCGCTCTCTCCTTTGCCTGGCCACCTCCAATACAGGCAACATGGGTCAGACACCTGATGTGGGTACTCTGTACTGGTCATGTCCCCTTTCGAGTGACAGTTTGGCTATTTTAGAATTAGGTTTGTGAAGTTTTCACCTGAGGCCATTTTTCACACTTCACTTCCCTTTTCCATAAAAGTGAATTTAATAATGTCTCCATGACTGCTTTTGTTGAACGCACTTAATTATACTATTAACTGCACTTATTATTTCTATAAACATAAATACACATATTTCATATACCTATATCCCTTCATCACTCCTGGTTCAGCCACACGCTTTCTCTATCTGCCCCGGACACCTGTCCGCTTTCCTTTCCACCACTCTCATAGGGAACAGGCCTGACCCAGTACCTCCCCCTCTTAGTGGAACCGAGGTCCCCCCAAAACAGCATGAGGATGTGTTTAAGATATAGGCTCCTACTACTACTAATAGTAGCAAAAAAAATATTCCATCAATGTTCTTTATCACAGGAATAATCTTACCTGGATGTTACATTCTATGTTTTGTGTTAAATATTATGCATTGATTTTAAACCTAATATTTCAAATTTACTCTCGCCAGACCAAAATAAATCATTTTCCAAGAAATCTAATTTTCTAATATGGACTTTCTCAGAACTGACACTCTTCTGGCCACTCTTAGATAGGGGTTGGATCTGTGAAGAGCTAATGCTGTTGTTAAGGTCTGCACAGGTTCTCCCATTTCATCCAGTGAGCTCTGTAACCCCTTCATTGCCATATCTGGCCCTTTGGGCATTTCTCTGACAATTGCCCTTCTTGCCTGAGTAGTCAGTCTTGATAATGTCTGTTTGATATTTTTTCTGCTTTGTCATAATGAATTTCACAGTGTTCATAGGAATTCTATGAGCTTTGCTGATGTTTTAATAACCTTCTAAAACCTTTTCATTCCAACAGCTTCATCTCAAAGTTTTACACTAATATTGCCTGGAATGTAACATGTTACATAAAACCGTACATGTTAAAAAAAATCTGAAATCTGAAATCAGTGGAACGTACCATTGACACTGAGCTCCCTGACCTGGAGTCTGTCTACAGCAAGAGGTGTTGGACCAAAGCCAGGAAAATCATAAAGGATCTCAGCCATCCTAACAATGGACTCTTTTCTCTGTTGCAGTCAGGAAAGCATTACTGTTCCCTGAAGGCAAACACTAAGAAAATGAGGAGGAGCTTCTTACCTCAGGCCATGAGCCCTCAACAAGAACAACTACTAGAACCTGGACTCTATAGACTCTAACAATCACACACAACAACAACTACCTCAGATCGACCTTTGCACTTTACACTTTGCACTTTACATCTACATTTACATCACTTTACTTACCTATGCACACTCTTCTGCTTGCATATATCATCCCATTCACTGCTCTTGTACAGTCCCATTTTATTTATTTATTTATTTATTTTACTTTATTCTATTTTATTTTCTTATTATTCTATTTTATCTTTTTATTGTTCTATTTTTATTTTTATATTTTAAAAATAATTAAGTCTTTTATGTTATATTTTCTATCCTATCTTACTATTCTACTTACTAACAAACAGTTGTACAAAGCATTTCACTACACGTCATACTGTGTATGTTTATGTATGTGACGAATAAAATTTAAATTTGAATTTGATTTAAAGAAAGGTTATGTCACTTAGACTGTTAAATAAAAGCAGTAGGTTCCCAGATCTAGTCTAGTAATGAACACAAAGAGAGGTTAAATCCGAGTCAGCTGGAATGGACAATACTTTTGACTGTGTGATTTTAGGATTATAGAGTAAACCTAGGCTGTACTGTAGTGGTAACTTTAACTGCATGGCACAGATTGACTAACCAAACCATCAACATTGCTAACAGAATTAGTATGGTTGGGTTTGGTGCCTGTAATCCCCGGTTGTTTCATGCTAAGTAAACAGACCAAACTGTGACTATACAAACCTGACAAACTCACATAAATCTGCCATATTTCAAAATGTATATGCAAAAAAAATATTGAAGGCATTAAATATACTGTATTCTTTCAGACTGTAAATCTGATATGATTAGAGACCATTTCAATGGCTGTTCCTTAAAGTTTGACCTTGGAATAAACTGTTACCATCAACCACAATAAGGTTTACAACAATAGATAAAAGAGCAATTCCTTTAAGCAAGTTGAGTGCTTAATCAATTAGCTTAATTTATGTTGAGATGTAAGAGAAGGCTTGCCATCTTCACATTAATGAAAATATCAGGATGTCATTTGTATCATTTAAGAACATCTCAAAATGGCTATATCTAAACTACCAGCACAATTTTATTAGTTTCCAGAACAACTGGATTAAGAAGGGTCTAGCTGTACTTATAAAACATGAAACCCTAGACCATGGTCAGACTACCTTTCATTGGTAATACACTCGCCGTCCACTTTATTGGAAACACCTGCACATTCATGCAGTTATGGAAGTTATGGAGCAATGGAAAAAAAATATTAATAAAAAAATTATGCAGATACATTTCAGGAGCTCCAGTTAATATTCACATCAAACATCAGATAGAAGATAAAGTGTGCTCTCTATGACTCTATGATCGTGGCCTGGTTGCCGGTGCCAGATGGGTTGGTTCGGGAATTTTATAAACTGCTGATCTCCTGGGATTTCCACAAAAAACAGTCTCTAGAGTTTACACAGAAGGGAGTTGACAGTTGAAAACTTACACCACTCTGTATAACTACTGTGTGTATTTAATTTTTTTTTTGCATTGCATTGCACTCTTGCTTACACAGGATTGACTGACATGGGTTTGGACTGCTGTTTGTTTTAAGCAAATTATAATGATAATAAATAGATGTACAATATGCAAAATATATCAACTTACGTCAACTATGAAGCATGGGAGCAGTAATTCTGTTTTCTTTCTATCAACACTTACCAGATGACATAAATGATCTATTAGTTTAAACTGAGAAGCATGAATTTTGGCAGGTAATAACTAGTCAAATGTCTTTCCAGTGATTATTTTAATAATCGGGTTATTATTTATGATTTTCTGCTGTATATGTTGCTGGTTTTTCTACACTATTTTGCAAAGACGTCCTGAAATTTACTGAGGATTTAAAAAATAAATCCAAATACTACATTGTTTAAAACTGAGCACACATGAGAGCTGGTTCTAACGCACAGATGAAAATGAGCATAGGGTGTGTAGGTGTATAGCATGTGCACATAATCAGGCACTATGGCCCATTTTCTTAGGTCAAATCATACATAGTAGCTCTGTGCCTCGCCTTTTCCACACTGGTCAAAATCTTCTGCATCTGTCACTGATTGTGAAGAAGAAAAAAACATCCTACTTAAGGTAGGCTTTAAGTCCTGTTTAGTCACAGAGGTTTTGTCTGACAGTTACAGTACAGGGTCATTAGAAGGACACAGTCCTTATTCTTGGAACTGACTGCTAGATTCCTGCAATAGGTTTACAATTTATGGCTGCAATTTTCTGCTGCCTTCCTAGATAATAACCTTTCTAGCTTTATTTTATTTTTTTCACTTTTACTGATACTCATGATCATGAAACAGACAATAAACAAATGAATAAAAGACTCAATCACAGACCCAAAACCCAGTTTTGACCAGAAATGGAAAATCCTTACAGCATCCAAGGTCTGGGTAACATTTTCTACTTTCTCCACTACAGCAGAAGCATACATCAAATTGCTATATGTTGCCAGGCTTGGCCGACTCCTGTGTAACCAGGCAGCAAACAAAAGCCTTTAGGGAGCAGCTCAAAAAAAAGGTTTTGGAGCAGCAGTAATTCCATAAAGTTAATCCATGCTTTTGAGTGTCATGTTCTTCTCTTGTTAGACTTTTGTTTTTTAAACATCTTCATAAAATGTTTTACTATTATTATTATAATTTTTTTTTTTTTTTTTTGGTGTAAATTCAATTTATATATAGCTTTTATTTATATATATATCTGTATATATATATATACAGATATATA
>JAOTRN010000002.1:5992476-6011134 GCA_028566695.1 Bagroides melapterus
TAGATGCTAACTGCATTTCGTTGCCTTGTAACTATGTGCAATGACAATAAAGTTGAATCTAATCTAATCTAATCTTATTATTATTATTGTTGTTGTTTTTTTATTGGCATTAAGTTGTCATATTAAGCTTTAAAGGCAATTAAATCCCTAAACACAGAACAGTTTATCAAAAAGAACACAAATGTCAAAAAGAAAATCACCAGCCAGAATGTGCTAATCACTTCAAACAGAAACTTGAGTTTATGATTTAACAAACACAAAATAGTGAATTTACTTTAAAAAAAACAAACTAAATACTTATAAGAAATATGCGGACCAATCTGTGTAGTGCCGGGCTATTCAATTGGTTGCCCAATGGCTAAACCCGGCCCGCAAGGTAATCTGTTCCGGCCCTTCAAGTAGCCTATTGTGAAAAAGACATCTCTAGAATGAATATAGTTCAGTCGTACAAGGGACCCTACAGTTATGAAGTGCCGCATGGATTGCGCTGACAACATATACTGTACCCCTAACTGCTGTTTTGCAAAATTAAAAAAAAGTCATTTCTCTCATTAAAAAGCAGCCTAAATGTTTGCCATTTATTGAGATGGCTGTTGTACTTTAAATAGGCATACTAAATTAATTTATTTTGACAAAAATACCATGAAACAAAGTTATTTTCCATATTGTGTGCACTTTTGTTGTGTGCACTCGCTGATTTACAGCGGTTTATGCAGTTTCAAAATACAACACTTTTTAATAATGCCTCTTTACAATATGTATATGCTAATATGCTAAATGTATATTTTGATTTAGACATCTAAAGTGTATTATTCATAAAAGCTTATGATCTGGTGTTAATTAGAGCCTTCCCACCTTCCCAGCATTTCCACTTAGTGGTAAAACATGTCTAGACCGTACTGACCCGTAAACTACAGCTAAGTGTATGATGACATGGCACAGGTTTAAAAAAGAAGCAATATGTGCATTTTGTCATACACTCGTATACAATCAGAATTACATACATGACATGTTTACAATGCAAGTGTCTGTTGTGACTCAGTGTGTGTGTTTCCCTTAGTTTGATTGAAGCATAGCCACTTTGAACTCACATCTGGGTGTTGTCTCTGTGTGAGAAGCTGCAGCTGCTTTTGGATTTCACACAGACACTCCTCCTGCTCTCTCAACTCCTTCATATCCCGAAGGACCATCTCGCCAAGTTCTCCAGCTTTTTTGACCTGACATTCAGCAGACAAAAATCCTTTGTTAACACTCATTGACAGTTTATATTATATTCTATTTACCTATATCTTTGTTTAAAAAAATTAGAAAATGTTTATCTGTCTATCTGTGATGGATTTCATAATCTTCAAAATTTTAAGAATTCATAATTCCACAGAATCCAAATATATAGCAAGTTCACACCATGAATTTTCAAAAGGTATTTCTACAGTCAAACAACCATCAAAATGAGATGACTTCCCCTCTTTAGTTCACAGAAATTGAACTGGTATGAAATGTTCAGCATGTGCAGCAACAATGCAGTAGTTAAGGTTCTGTTTTAGTAACTCTAAGACTATGAGTTCAAACTAAATGGCTGCCAAGAAAAGCAAGTGACTTAACCCTTAACTGCTCAGGTTTTTTTTTTTTTCAAAAAATGCATAAATATAATGTATATTTAGATTATGTACAATGTCCTGTATCTCAGAACAGTAGCAGCAGAATTAATTCAGTAGACTACGGAAACATTTTGTCTGCCAATTTACTGAAAAGTACATCCAGTATAATTGGGAGGCACTTTATCATGATAATGATCCAAAACATACTGTCAACACAAGAAAGGACTTCATCAGGGAGAAAAAAATGGAGGAAAGTCACTCACCAAACATAAACCCAATGGAGCATGAATTTCACTTCCAAACAACAACATCCCTGGAACAGCATCCAAAACAATGCACCACTTCAGTGATGTAAATTGGCTTCTGCCTTCATTCTGATATTGCAAGCATAGTATATCTAACCATATATTATATTAAGGTGTTATTTATTTAAAATTACTTTAAGCTTGTTTTGCCCACATAAAAATTGAGTGGTCTGCCACCAATGGTGGTATGGTCTTGTTTGTTTAGATGTAAAGACCAGGAAATTAAAGGTGTATATAAACTAAAATTCTGATCTATATTCCTCTTTTGATCTCAAACCCAAACATTTTCAGTTTACTGCAATATTCCATGGGTAGCAAACTTCCAGCACACTTCCTAATTTAAGATTAACTAAAACAAAAACAAGTAGTCACGATTATTGAAAAATCTGTGCAGACTCCTCTCTTTCACTTTCCCTGGTGTGTTAATTAGAAGTGCTGATTTAAAAAGATAAAAAAAAATATACAATGAAATCATTCTGTTTATTTAGCTCACTGTAATGTAGTGTTTCTTATCCAACACCCACATTTAAAGAGGCCTTGTGGCATTTCATTGTCTCATAAAGCAAGACTTGAGTGTCTAAATTTAAACCCTAACCTAAAATTTACAGGGATCCTACACAGAGGAACTGTAAAGTGCAGTATACACACCATAAAGATTTTCCCATGTACACACAGAGGCCATATGACATCAGGACTACATTTATAGTGTTGAATTGAAACTACGTCAATTTGGCTTTAGCTGAATATACAAAACAAACAATTCTTATTCTCAATCTGTTGTTTCGTGCAGTAATGCTAAGTAAAGTTTAGCATTTTATAATCCTTCTGAATAGATGTTTTTAAGGTTCAAATGAGTTCAGAACTCTTTTATTTCTCCTAACTTCACTGAAAAAAATTTTAGCAAGTAGAAATGTCTGGTCAAAATTAGCTATTAATTTTAATTAATTTTAAATGTATTAAGTTGCTATTAAAATAAACCAAGCTATTTGTACTAATTTTTTCAAGCTTGAAATAGTCTAGTTCTATTACCAAATAATTTATTTATTTTTCTATTATAAATTTTAGAAATCTAAAAGATTAACATCATTTGGAGCCTGGAATTAGTAAAATATTTCTAGCAATAAGATTAATAATCTTCTATTTGTTTTTTTACAATCTTATAGCAGGACATACTAGATGAGGCTGATGTTGTTACAGCTGCGTTTCACTAAAAAGGTCTGAGTGAAATGTGTCAGGCGCCACCCTTTGAGCTCAGGTTATGTGTTTATTAGGAAGACACTGATAACCATCTTTTTATCGTTAAGATTTTGAAAATGCATATTTCAAAAGTCAAATGTTAACACCAGGCAGAACACAGGATTAGTGTACAGAAGGTTGTATGCTTAAATCTTAAGACCAGCTGAGTGTAAATTTTGGAACTGAGCAAGCCAGGTTTATGTTGTATTCTATCTCATTTGTACTTCAGTTTGGCTAAAAGCACTGACAAGGTGAAATAAACATCAGATTTAAATTGTACATTCTCCAGGACCCAAATGCTTGACTCAAATTCCAAAATGTGCTGAATAATATACTGCAAACAACCATATAACCGCAGTGTTTTACTTGTTTTACTACTCACACATGCACTGCAATGGACAGATGGATTCAAATAAGAGCACTTCAAAGTACGTTCCTGTTGCTTTTCCTCAGTGTAACACAGAGTGGATTCTAGACAAGTGTCTGTTTGATAGTGCATCATGTGAGAAAGAGAAAACATGTTGTTAACATCTTTTCAAGCTCGGTCTCAGCTGCTATGTGTTACATCAAGTGTAATGATCCAAGACTCTAATGTTAGCAATACCAAAGCAAATGTACAGTAAAAAATAAATAAATAAAAATACAGCTATTCATCCCAGCTGTGTATAGAATAAAAGATGAAAGGTCATGCTGGTATATATTAGAAATAAAATAAATCAATGGTAGCACAGTTATTATTTTGATATTATACCATACAATACATTTGTACAAATATCATATTATATAGGTATATGTTGTAAATGCATGTTTCTGCTGTACATTTTACATAAGTTTTACAATGACCAAAAAATGAAAATAAATATTTAAAAAAGGTGCATATGTTTGGAGGTTTTATGCCATATGGGGGGTTATATAGCTGTTTGAAAAAAAATTGTTTTTATTCAAATACATTTCACTGTGTTCTTCACAAATACTCTATTCCCTTGCATATCCGTTTTTTAAATGCTTTACCAAAGAAGTGACCTGCAAACATCTCGATAATAAGCAATATCAATAAAAGATTATAGAAAAGAAAATATAAAAGAATATAAGAATAAAAAGATATTAAGTTATAAAATGCTTTGTACATGTCAGTTAGACGTAGAATACACTGGAAGCTTACTGATGGTTATGTTAACCTAAGGATGTTAAGCTTGTGATGTCTATAGAGGTAAAATCCTAAATAAATCTTTTAGTCCAGTGAGAAAAAAAAATGTGGAAAAACTGTTGCTGCAGAACTAACCTGAAACATTTCCATTGGTACATCTTTGAACTTTATGGCACAGAAATACAGAGTAGCTTTGGAGCTGTTGTATTGCTGTGCTGTGTGCACCCACAATCAGACTATGTAACCTGAGCCCTGGAAGTTTGGCACAGCTCTAACAAAAACAGAGGCAGCATGAGTCACAAAGTCTGCCCCTCAACTTCTGGGCTTTCACTTACTGCCACGTGGAAGGAGGATCTCAGCCAAAGCTCCTCCACACAATCTATTCCACTGGCTCTATTCAATCTGTAGGGTCCAGTGCACAGAACATTACACCTTTGTATAGCTCACCAGTGACTAAGGCAAAGTGCTGACATGCTATGCAATGCTATGCAACAAAAACTTCAAAAAAAAGAGGAACACTAAAGATAGCTGCAGTGTGACAAAAATGTGAGGAACGAACTGTCAAGTATAAAATATAACAGTTGCTACATGCACTGAATAAGAATCTTTTATTTCATATTGATTAAAATAAGTCAGGTGCGCAGAAGAATAGAATCTGTATATTAAAAAAAAAAAACATGTAGGTGCATTGGCAATTCTTGATTACGCATCAGCACAAATGAGTGTGTAATTATGTGCGTGTGTGTATGGTGCCCTGTGAAGTACCGATGTCCGTACAAGGTGTATACTCAAATTACACCCAGTGGTTTAGATCCACTGTTACCCTGACCCTGTGCTCTGATGTGTTTATCCTTCATAGATCTCATACACAGATGGCACTGTGATAGTTAAACATTTCTAGAGTATTAGAATATCAGCTTGGGTATTATAACTGCTTTTGGAGAGCACTGATAGTCTGGATAAACATATGTTTTTAACTGACCAAAACCCAAGGGATTAAAAAAAAAAAAAAAAAAAACATGAAGCACATGGAAAAGCACAAAAGCACAAATAAACCCATTCAACTGCACATCCTTCTATCCAAAAATAAATGTAAGATTTATGTCCTATGTTTCAACAAGTTACTGCCTAAGCAAAATTCGGCATACAATTTATAGCGTTTTATGAAAGAAGAAAGATGATGTAAGAGGGATAACATACTTTATATTTCTACATTTCTTGAACCTTTGAGCATTGCTATTAACCTGCAATTGAAAACTAATTTGGGCTAATATCTAAAATTGCTGTATTAAGCTAACTAATTTTTCATGGTGATGCAGCAGACAGCATTGATCACTCACAGAACCAGCTCAATTCTGAGCTCAAATTGCTTAAATTTAAGCTATCTGTTTAAAGAATTGCATGCTCTCCCCTATGTTCTCTTGGGTTTTAAACTGGCTTCCCAAATGAAATCTGATTGAGAATGTGTTTTGCATGATACAAACATTTTCTCAACTGTAACTAAACATAAAGATTTGAAAAAAGAGCTTGTGTGTTCATTAGCACCAGACTTAGTACATCTCCTGTAAGTATTAAACATTTCATAAGATGCATGTATCTGTCTTTTAACACAACAATATTTTATGAAAATCATAGACTAGAATTCTTGTAGCATTTCATTATGGTTCACTAGGATCTCTGCCTTTATTTATTTGGGAACACTTCACTTCATCTATTATAATAAGGCAGTATTAATAATCTAATAAACTAATAAACTAATACCAATGGAGAAATTCACAGATAGAAATGAAACGTTTGGAAAAACAAAGCTTAGCCAATAGTTGTTATTGTTGTGGTGGTGGTGCTTATTGTGCTATTAATGCAAAACACAAGGTATGTTATTACTGGTTGGCACGGCACTGTCACACAGCTTTTCACAATGAAAAAAGAGATAAGCCAGTTCTTTTCACCACCAAAACAAGTCAATCTTTAAGGCTTTTTTCCCATGTGGTGACCATATGCTGATGGTCAGAAGAGTGTTTTCTGAGTCAGTGTCCTTGGCATGCTATGGCTGCACCAAAATGCTACAAAAGCAGTAACAGAACTCCAAGGTATGCATAGATTTCTTTGTGGTTTGTCAAAAGTTAAAAAAAGGAACCAAAAACACTCATTTGTATGACTTTGTATGATTATATTTTAAAATGTGTAAAAGAACCTGATGTTAATATTGTATCATAATCTGCAGACATAAGATGCTCTCAACACATGCTGTCTCTCTAAATTCAACATGATAAACATACAATAAACATCCAAACAAAAAAAATATATTGTGCAAAAGTAGTTTTATTTTTTATTTCTCTCTTCAAAATGTGCTAACTGCATTTCAAGTTTCCTTTTTAACTGAATGACTACTTTGGAAAATTGACTTCAAGCCCAGACACACTCTTTTGTCCTAGGCCTAAGAAATTCTAGCTGTGTTCCTTTACAAGAGAATGGAAACATGGCTTCAGTCTCACACGTCTGACTGACAACATATGGTAGGGTAAAGATCTGACAGAAAACCTGAGAAGACTTTAGCTAGCAAGCATTATAAATGTTTCCATTGCTGAAAGGTCAAAAACAAATCTAACGAACCCTTCCAACAGCAATTCTGTCAGATTTGCTGGAAGTAAAGTGCAATGATGGAAGAGCTCAGAAATGTACTTCTGGCCAGTGAGAGAGACAGCATGGGTTCACTAGGTTACCCAAATGGTTTTAATCATCTATGGAGAGGCTACATTTGTGAAAGCCCTTGTCTAACAGTAATGGTTTAGCTACCATAACTACCTTGTTGCAAAGAATCTACATCTCTAAGGATTTGGTTTTAATAACAAGTCATATTTCAATCAACAGACTGTAAACTATGATTAGAACAGGATGAAAATTAAAAGTAAATTAATACTTTCTTTAATAAATCATTTTTAATCTTAGCAAGTTCATGCTTAATAATAATTAAACCTGTTAATAATAACAGATGGCATTTCAATATGTTCTTCCATTTACAGCATTTAGCATACAACCTTTCCCAGACCATTTTTAAATCTTATTGTAGACAATTGAGCAATTGAAGGTTAAGGGCCTTGCTCAGGGGCCCAGCAGTAACAGCTTGGTGAACCTGGGAATCAAATTCACAAACTTCCAATTGGCAGACCAACACCTTATTCACTAGGCTACCACATCCCATATACATATATATGCCAACGCATTAGACACAGCGTCATATAGTGATCTAATATAGGATCACATCCTTAATGGCCTCTGGTCCCTTCCTTCTTCTTACCTTCTATACATGTCAGTCTTTTTTTCAGCTATACTAAATGAGCAAATGTGTATGGACACCTTACCATTACACCCATATATGTCCATTCCAAAAGGTTTTTGAATAGATTTTGGAGTGTGACTGTGGGAATTTGTTCTCATTCAGACATGAGAGCATCAGAGCAGTTGAACACTGAAGTCAAGTGTCAGGACTTGTGCCACTTTCTTCCACACAAACCATGCCTTTATGAACCTTAATATGTACACGGGATCACTGCCATGATTAAACCTTTAATTTCAGTACTTTTGGCCATTTAGTGCACATTTGTAACAGCTTGTGAATACAGTCAGCGCTACAGGTGAAACTGTCTTTCAAAGCTGGTAACAACTTTATATTAGCTTTGTGTCATTAGTTTTGTGTTATGTTTGTTTTTTACAGTTGCATTATTGAGCCAGTACAAACAATTTGTTATTGCATGACATATGATTGTATGTCAGTAAAAGCAACATAATACAAAAAATGCAAAAACTAAGAAGTGTGGCAGTCATAGCCTCCAGAAAAACAGATTCTTCAAGATTCTCAGTAAATATCATAAATATATCATAAATATATTAGCAGACAATTTCCTTTTAACTTAACATTAATTTACATTATTAATTTCATTATTTTTAAGTCAAATGTATTTACAGTATTTGTGTGTGTGTGTGTGTGTGTGTGTGTGTGTGGATAGTACTATACTGTAGGTATGTATATGATTTTTGCATAGTACTACAGGTATGTATATGCTTAGTGAATAATGACATAGGAGTAGCCCTCATAGTGTCTCCAACACTATGCATTACTCCTAATACTGATAGTGTCCAGTAACTTGCAGTTCTTTAGGGAATTCTTCTTACAAAAAACTCTGATCTCCCCCTCGGCATCTGTCAAGAGACTCTAATGTGCAGCAGCTCTGGGAGTTACTGAGCGTGGCTCAAATCACTTGTAGCTGAACGTCAAGAAAGGTCTGGTAATTCCAGCAATGAAGCGGAATTAACTTTTACCAGCTGGCATGTGAGGACCTGCACCCAGAGAGGTATTTAGAGCTTAAAACTGGGTGCTGAATGGTGTAGATTCTGGCAGTGGTATTTGAGCCGGCTTAACTTGCATTACATCAATTTTGTACTAATTTCCTCTGCCTTGGGTCTATAGCTCCCACATAAGATTTTTGTGCCCAGTGAATAAGATTCAGCCAAAGAAAATACATCAGTGTCTCCACATGTGAAGCAGTACTGTGGCATTGCTGCTAAAAGATCTTGGATTAGGCTCATGGCCACTGCCAGTACCCCTATAGGCACCTATTTTCTCTGCTCCATGGGGCTGGGCAAAAAAAAAAACCTGTCAACTGAAGTTTTTCTTTGATGACACCACAAAGGAGCTTGCCTTCCTTTTTCTAGCAGGCCCTATAGTCACATCAGCCGACAGCTTTACTCCCCACTATATAGCCTTAAGAAAAGTTCTGAACAGGTGGCAGATCTTTTGATGTTGTGCTGCAGTTAGAGCAAGGCTGTATAAGAATTTGCCTAAGATTCAAATTTGCAGTATGCAATTGTGCCCTATATTTTCTGGGGCAATGGCAAAAATCTACAACTCGGTACTACACTTAGTATCATCCAAAGTAAAACCAGCACACTCTCAGTGAGTTTACCATAACATTTTCATACAATCTATTCATTTTGAGTGCTTTCACGTCATGAATCTCCATTTAGTTTTTTTTTTGTTCCTTAACAAGACAAGAATGGAAGCAAGGAGGGGCATGATATTTTTACAGGCTAGCCAAGTGAGGTCATAGTCACTGTCACAATTTGTCACTTTTGCTACTGGGCTAGGAAAGTACATGAGAAAACTCCATTAGTTTGGGAGGACACCACCCTGGTAAACCACATCAAAATATAAAGTTAAAAGTTAAAACCCTTTAAATGGCATCTGTATTTAAAACAATACTTGTGAATATTCTGTCCAGGTTATTGCAGAACTATTAATTAATTTTTCTTATTAACAGAGCCTGCTAAGCACCCATTATTAATATATGTGTTCTGTATGAACAGCTAACTGGGATTTTGTTTGTTTCTGTTCATTATGTATTATGTTGTTGGGTTGTGATAATGTCCTGTAGATTTTAAGGTATGTTATTGGATGTTGATCTGGTCAACTAGCTACTGTACATAGCAACGTTGATGAACTCTGCATGAATTGCCACTTCACTTTTCCATTATAAAACCATATGCTCTATTGGAATAGCTTTTATGACAGCAAAAATATTATTATATTTACTTTATATCTTTGCAGAAATAACACTCATCGAGCGACTCATCTGAAGACTAACTGCTTTCCAAACATTCTGTGTAGACCAAAGAAAGTCAGAATGCCTTTGTGACTATTAAGCCACTGTTATGTAACTCCCAGGTTATAGCAGTGTTATGTAACTCCCTCCATTTTAAATCTGGATTTGATCATCCCAAATGAATCTCTTTGACTGCATCCAAATGCCCTTATGAGAAAAGAGATTTTTTTTTTTTTAAATAAATGGTACACTTCATTGCCTGAAAGTTATTCCATGGGACGTGTTCAATACTAAGGGATTCCATTTTTATTTTGATTGTCTGGAATACAGGATTATAGCACATTTTTAAAAAAAGATTTTTTACAGTTTTTATGCCCACAGAATATGTAAGAGCAAGTAAAGTACAGCACGGAAAAAATGATGCACGCAGTAGTATAGTATGTATATTGTTAACCATGATGTAAAAATGAAAATGCAACATATGGTATATTAGATGGAAACAATGAAGGATTGAAATTCAGAACAGTATTTCTGAATTATTATTTCAAGTTTTATGTCATGAGATTCATTTAAGGCTGTCTATAAAAGCTAATATGGGTTTCAGAGGGGCCTCTGAAAACACATTCTTGAAGAAATTCCTAAAAGTGGCAGATAAGTGTATTTAGGAACATAGCACAAACCTGAGAAGAGCTGTGGTAACCTCGCACTGACAGAAATTTCTCAATAGGAAGAAGAAGCTGCAGTTTGGCATCAATGTCTAGGAGTTGGTCAAGTTCAGCTGCTTGGGGTCTGCAACCCTCATCCGGTGTTGTGGACACAGCACACAGAGAAATGTCTGCCTGTATTGAGAACAGCAATTCAGCAAATTTGCAGGAGACAGTGTAAGTTTAACCCTAAATGTTGGTTTATCACAAGATTCAATGAACAGCCATATATACATCTATAAAACTGCTCATTATCATCTAAGAAATCCAAAGAAAAAAAGAAATTTTCTAATTCATGAGGTTGAGAAACTATGTTTTTATAACCATAAAAAATTGGATGTGTGCTATATTGTTCTTTAAGGAAGTTTCAGATAGAAGCAACATTTTATTATGAAAATTAATCAGAGCATATTAGCCCAGTTTAATATAAGTTATGCTGTCTGTCTGTAAGTTAAGCACTGCTCTGAACAGTTGATCTCTAGGGTATCTTGCTAAACCCTTGAAACAGTAAGATATCAGTCAGTGGGAGATGATTTTTTTAGTGTATAGTAGTGTATAATATCCTGTGATGGCAGTTTATTAATGGTCATATGATGCTCATTAGCACTGTGAGAGGAACAACTCCAGACTCAGGGATGCTGTGCTCCAGATAGGAGTTGCATTTTTACAATTTAGGGAACCAATTCTGCAGAAACAGGATAATAAACATAGAATAAAAGAACAGAAGGCATCTGCATTTGATCATGATGTCATATCAGAACCTGCCAAAGCATTTCTGCGTCTGGTCACTCATGTGTCCCATCACTGGGATGAGCCAAAAGATATAAAATTTGTCGACACTTTGCACAATAGCAAGATCCCACAATAACAGGAAGTCTTTCAGCCCGACCCTTTAGGATGCCTCTGAGCATCTGCTCTCTTCTGTTTGGTTGCCATGCATAATTGGTGATGAACCCATTGTAAAATGGAAAAGCACACCATAATTGCAGCTGCCATAACCTCATGAGGAATGACGGAATATGCAGTATGAAAAGAAAACTGTTAAAAAGTGCAGCTAAGCCCTATGTGTATAGTGCAAAATGTGTGAGAACATCTAGATATATATCATTAAATAATATAACTGATGTTCACCACCCAAATGACGTCCTCCCTGAGACAGACTGAATACTGTGTGTGTGAGACCCTTCCATACGTGTATGTGTGTGTGTGTGTGTGTGTGTGTGTGTGTATATATATATATATATACATCTGGTTTGGCAGTTGAATCAACATCAGTCTCCTCTTCATCTACGTCCTTGAGGAGTTCTTCTAATCGTTTCTTCTCCTCCTGTGTCAATGGCACCAAGCTTCCTGAACTACTGACCACCTGCATTTAAACATATACACATCACCTTCAGAATGGAAAAATCTAGAAGAAGACATGCTGAGAGAAAGTTTAGAGCCAATGGTGAGACAAACGCAAGTGCCATAATTATCCTCTAAAACATTTAACATGTGACACAGAATTTTAAACAGCACTCCATTCTCATACTTTTGATAATTATGGTCTGGCACCATCTTTGGAATAGAAATTCACCATAAAGGCTAATTATATCCTGTCTAGGTCAAAATAGCCCATGTGGAATAATACATAAAATAGGTTTTCAACATGAATTCTACTAAAAAATGGTTAAAGTAATCAATATTAGTAAATCTGACATTGATATCATCCCCAAGCATGTGAAGCAGTTCTCTCTTAACTCACACAAAGTATATTGCAATAAACTGGGTATATTTGATATTTGTATGGCCATATTAGCAATATATTGCTGAGGTCAGTGAAATAGCTGCTAGTAAATAATGAACAGAACATGTTTCATAGAAATGAAGTAAATGGTTTCATAAAGCTGAGAGATTATACTTAACACCTTGTGATTTTAGTAGCTTGTTAGTTATGAATCTCTTCTTCAGCCATACATATTGTTCCTAAACAAATGGCATACCTCAATGTTTTTCTTGATGAAATCTTGTCTGTACTTGTTCTTGACCGTCACACTCTGCCTGCTTTCTGTCAACTTGACTTCTTTTATTTCAGGACCCTCTTTAACATAGTTTGAAGACTTGCCATGCACGCTGAACTCTGACCCAGAAGCTAGTAAAATGCGCAGCCCACAAAACAGTTTAAAAGTGAAGTCAGTTGAATCTTTATCATTTTCAAGTATTACTTAGTATTGGACTTCTCAGAGTGAAAGTTAAAACAACAAACAATGGTTTGGCATTTTTAAAAATATATCATTATAATAAAGTTATTATAAAACCTGTATATGTTAAAATAATCTGTTTCTGAGCAACTGTGATGCATATGATTATTACTATTATGTTTAGCACCAAGCCATCATGAGTTACACAAAACATGGCATATAATTTAATGTCTTTTTGTCCTCTGTTCTTCTGACATCTATTTAAATTTATAAGGGGGCCATTTTTGCTCTTTGAGAGTTAACCTTAACTGTAGAATACTTATATTACTTCATTAATAAATATTCAGGCTTAGCCATGAGAATGATTTATAACGCCAGGAGGCCCTCTAGTGCAACAAGTGAGCAAATACAACTGTAACTATAGCTCAGCAACATTTATGACGTGAATTTAATCAGTAAAGTAACTTGCTCTTTGTTAAGTGATCGTTAAGGTGAAGAGATCAAATATTCCTTGCCTTTATTTCCAGGTCTGCAGCTTAGGTCATTCTCTTGATCAGGGACTTGGGTTCCAAACACAGGTACATAGTCCACCTCTTCACTGCAGTCCTTAGCTATCAAGTTCATTTGTGTTACAGTAAGAAGTTGTTAATCATAGAACTTTTAAAACATTAACTTTGAAGAACTTTTAAGACATTACTTCATTAATAAAAAAAAAAAGATTAAACTGAAGGAAAAATTTATACGATTATGCAATTATGGTTTTGTTTCCTTACACGCCGGATTGCCAGAGTGATTTCCTTTAAAAAGTTGTTGCTGGGCAGTGGGGACTCAAGCAGGTAAGGCTCTGGGTTTTTCTGACCACTAGCTTTGAGCAAGGCTTATAACCTTCACTGCTCCAGGGGTGTTGTATCGTGGCTGACCCCAACTCCCAACGTTGGGATATATGAGGAAAGAATTTCATTGTGCTGTAATGTATGTGTGACACAGAAAGGCTCTGTTCTATTCTGGAGGAGCTTAGTACATACATATTAGTCAGTAGCTGCATCTGGTTCTAAATCTTGATGGAGTATGCAACAAGAAATGTGCTGCAGGCGAGCTGAATGAGACTGGGCCATTATAATAATTATCATAGAGTCTGTTAATACAAGCAAGAAGGCAAGTTTTCCTAGCTCAAGACCCAGACAAATGCCCAGGAGGAACTACATTATCGACTCCATCTGCCTGAAACATGAACTTAACACTTGAATTATTACCTTTAGGTGCCCTTGACCTTACAATATTCTTGTGTAAATGAGTTTTAAATATTTCACATCACATGGGGAGGAGTGTTATTCCTATAACTCTTATTCCAAATGCTCTGAATACGATATCTGATGTGAGTAGTGAACATAAATATTTTGTAACCATCTAACTTAAAGATTCGTATTTCTCATGTACTCTTGGAGCTTTGGTCATGGAAGATGATTTAACTAAGCTTTAAAACATGAAATAAAACCTTTACCTAATACAGTCAACCATATTTTAGACCATATTTTTTACTATACACATTTTGGGTCTACCATAAAAATATGCATGTCATCTTACTGTAATCAATAGTTTGCTTCTGAATGCAAAAAAAATTAAATGGTAGCTAACATGACATCCTCTAAATATAGTACTTGAACCACAGTTATATATGTAAACTTTTGATCTGATTGTTGTTAAAAGTAAGGCTTTTAATTTTAGTATAATTTTAGTATAGACTAACTGTCCACAATACCGACCGATTATTCATGTGAATTTATTTAAAACTGAGTAATTTAGTAGATATGATTTAATGCCATGTATTTCTGACCAAAATATATGTCTAATATTTATTAGTGACTGTTCTTGTAACTTAGCAAGACTTACATGTGTTGGAGGTAAGTGCTAAGAACAACCTGGTATTTTCTGCTTCATGAGTAGACTCTGAACTCCTTTCAGGTTGGAGATCCTGGATGGATATAGACAGGAATAAGTAAGCACACTACAGAAAAATGACATGTGTGAGTCAGATATACAAAACACATTTCTACACATGTGCATCTGCATTCAATCTTACCTTTAGTTCCTTCCAAAGTCTCTGACAGAGCTCCCTGTTTTGCTTTTTGACTTCTTTTTCATTGGCGATCTTGGTATCCAGTATTCTGTCCATTTTTTTCATTTTCGTGATTGCTTTTTGCAACTCTGGATCTTTATTCTCCTTCTCAAATACATCTGTAAAGCATAAAATCAGACAGACAGAAGGCAAGTGTGGCTTTGCTAGGTCCATTAAAAACAGTGCAGGAGAAAACCAAGTCTGTAAGTCAGGGGTTCCCAAACTTTTTGGACAATATCCAAATATCCAGAATTCTGAATTGTCTGCAAGCCCAAACCTTGACCACCCTGCATTTTTCAATCCAGCTTTATATTTTAGGACTATATTCGGTCATATGTCAGTGTGCAATGTACTAAAAACGAAGTGACTAAAATCCAAACCAAGTGACTAAATATCACAGGAATTGGGAGCTTACACTGCTTTGACAAATCCAAATCCAAGTCAGGCAGTTTAAAAGGACTTCACCTCAAAAAGTGACTTTCTTACTTAGTAGTTTTGTCTTGTTTGCAGTACAAATCTATCTATCTAAAAATGCTTAAATTAAGATGCATTTTCTTGATGAGCAAAATGACCTAAGAAAATAATTCTAGTTTTTAGACAAAGAAATAATTAATGTAAATGAAATTGTGCTTAAGACAAGCAAAGAAATTTGCAAATGGGGAAAGAATGAAAATATTTTAAATAAATGTACTTTTTTCTTAACCACTAAAATAAAAACACTAAAACAAGAAAAATGTCTTTCCCCATTGGCAGATTTCTTTGCTTGTCTTAAGCACAAATGTACTTAAATTTGATATTTCTTTATCTAAAAACTAGATTTATTTTCTTAGGTCTTTTTTGCTCATCAAGAAACTGCATCTTGATTTAAGAAATCTTAGATATTTGTACTGAAATCAAGACAAAACTACTAAGCAAGAAAGTCTTGTTGAAAAGGAAAAATGCCAGGGTAGTTTGATAAGGCCTGTCAGTAAACAGTGGTGCCTGGTTTATACTTGACACTTGACTTTATGTGTGCATACAGAAGCTATGGCTACACAAGCATTGTTCATACATTGTTCACACTCGATGTCAAATGTGCCTCCTTGTTGTAACAGTTCGAAATGTTAATACATACAGTAAGCTCCATCTTTATAGTTATTGAACAAAACAAAAGAAGATATTCTGAGTGAAAAATGAGGAAAATCTGTTGAATCTGAACCATCTACATGATATTTAATTATTACTGCTGTAAGTTCTTGTGTAGTTCTATAACTAATAGAACTACTAAATAAATAGAACTACTAAATAAATATTGCTTCTCAGTGTTTACCTACCTTGGTCAGAGGCCAAGTTTTCTGATGGGCAGTCCAAGTTATTCTCCTCTATGTTCTGTTGAACCTAATATCAGCAACAGCTTATTAAGCTATAGATTTGATAATTAAATAAATGCTGTCATGTCATATACATATATATATATATATAGTAAAGGAACATGTAATATAATGCAAAGGCCTAAAGTCTAAACCCCAAGATAGAGCCAGACCCCTATCACTATCTACAGCAATAATAAATACTGCTTTCAGAAGGAAGCATACAATATATCACCTGAGTTTTAGTGAGCTCAGAGCTGAGAACCTCTAGAGCCCCAATCCTGTCCTGACTCATTCTCACCCCCTCTGAGAGAACCACACTGGACACTCGACTCCCAGGACGAGAGCGCTCACTGGAAGCTGGTCGAGAGATGTCATCCAGGTTGCCCTTTGTAATATCCATATCTACTATTTTCCTAAAGAAAAATGATCAAAACATCTACAAATATGGATCTACATATTTGCTACAAAAATTAACTGATGAAGACAACAGTAGTCTACTCAGTGCTCACAATTACAGTTTAAGTCTATAATTTTAAAAAAAAAATCACAACAGTAATGATCATCATCATCAGATTTGCCAATCACATTTCCATGGCAAGGAGGCTTTTCAGCCAGACTAGTTGCAGTTAAAATACTTAATTTCTTCTGGAAAAGGACAATTTTTCTTTTATAATATGTTAGGTACTTTTTTCATGGCCACATAACAGTCTTCAAGCACCTAATACGTACAGAGTCCAGCATAAAGAATTCTAAAGAAACATTTAAATTTGTATTTTGCAAATTTCAAAGAACTGCAAAACAAACAGTACCATTCATTTCACACAGTGTCATAGATCTTTGCCCACAGCCATGTATCCTCTATTATTTTTAAATAAATACCATAATGTCTACTGCTAGATAAAATGGTCTGTCCATGCATCATTTGTGCAAAACACTGCACATCTTATCAGTGGAATTGGAAGAGAGTAATGGAATGGAAGACAGTTGACCCGTGGTTGTTGTTTTGGCCATTTTCAAGATCATCTACAAAGGTTTCTGAAAGATTTGAAACTTTTTGAAAGACAAGCATATGGAATATTTTATTTTTTGTAAATCAGAGTTTTTCAAACCAATGTGGGTGCAGACTTTCAATACAACCAAGCCAGAGCCACAACAGATACCACTTGTTAAATCGGTTCATCTTGGTCTCTAATCAGCTCTCAAGTGTGCCTCCTGTGGCTGTTATGAAATCCTGCAGCCACATCGGCCCTTTCATTGACTGCCCCTGCCCTAGCGTAATACCCAAACCGTAGTCCTGAACTGCCAGTCTGTCACTGATCACTCATTTCTAATCAGTATTAGCTGTTAATTAGCTGATTGATATTAACAGGTGTGTTGGAAACTGAAAGGAAGGAAGGAACAAGGACACAAGGAAAGTGTGTTGAAAGTTAAAATGAATTTGTATCACAGATTAAATTGCAGTTTTAGCTCAGATTATTGTGTATGTCCTTCTCAGGTTGTTTTCTGTCAAAAAAAAAATAATAGTAAAAAAGTTTATTTCTGCTAGCTGTGCAAATGACGACTGTGGGTGAATAAAATTTAAAGCCCACTTTCGTTTCGAATCAAACGGTCTTACCTAAATATAAAGCAACAATTATGCTATATTACCAATCATTAGCATCTTTCTAATCGGTGACAAGGATAATGTGAGTTGATTAGATATTGTCTATCAAAACAGCCTTATGCTAGAACTGAATTTTTATAATACCAAAGAACCTTACTTAATGTCCACACAGCACGTCCGTTGTTTACGCCTTGTTACACGGTTTCCAAGCGCAACCATTGAGGTTGCCAGTTTTTTTTAGAATCCCTCATATTGGTACAATTAATTAAGAAACAGAATCAGAATTAGAATCAGGGTTATTTTCAGATAGCGCAACATGGATTGTACATTAATGAACTATGTGCAAAGTGCAAGTATTCAATTAAAAAATATATGCATATACAATACAAGGGTGTTAATTTGGGTAGGGACGTTCTCTATCTATATCATGTCTCTATCTATGTATAGGGAACACAATTGTCCCTAGCAATAATTCGACCAAACAATGAACTTAATTAATGTAAATATATAAAATCAAATATGTCAGTCCCTGTCTTGCGTTTTTTACTTATTACTTATTTTATTTAACATTTAATTATCCAGCAATTATTTAAATGAGATTAAATATTCTGTAAACGTTCTGTAAAGTGGCTCAATTTGTGGCACACAAGCGGTTTTCCATTTTCTCTTACTCTAATCTGGAATTATATATACTCATTTTAACACTTCTGCCGTAATCTTACACGTATTCCCTTTAAATTGGTACCAGAATTATTCAAATACACCTTGAGAAACCTCAGAGAGCACGTGTGCCAATATGTGCCACACTGGAGAGTCC
>JAOTRN010000002.1:6041459-6054376 GCA_028566695.1 Bagroides melapterus
AAGTATTAGCTTTAGATTCTTTCGTATACAAAGTACTCGGTTAAATATACCAATAACATTGACAATACTAAGCACTTTTGAGAAGTTAATCATCAACATTTGAGTAATTAATAATGTTAGCAGGTTGGCTTCTTGTAACACTCCTTGCTATTGGCTCAAGTGGATAAGGCTCTGGGTTGTTCATTATAAGGTCAAGGTTAAACCCCGGTACTGCCAAACTGACACTGTTGGGCCCTTGTGCAATGGCCTTTCCCCTCTCTGATCTAGAAGCAATTAATCATAGCTGCCCCTAAGCTTTGACCCCAGCTTCCAAAGCTGGGATATATAAAGAAAAGAATACCACAGTCCTGTAATATATGTGTGGTGATAATAAAGGCTTCTTCTGCTGCTGTTTTACTGCATTTCAGTTCAAAATGTTGAAAGTTTACATAGAAAGTTTACAAAGTTTTATAGTTGAACAGTGCCAATAACGAAGCTTTATATAAGCTTAATGGCCAAGTTTTTATTTTTTTTTTCCACTTCGTATGTTTGAATTTGCCAAACTGGAAAATTACAGTATTACAAATTGGAAATTACCACTTAAAAGGCACCAATTCAATTAAGTTTAGATCACAAGGTTGGGACTGCTATACACTAGGTGGCATTATGCACTTAAAACATAGAGCAAATATTCATCAGTGAACTTTGAGCGAAGTAGAAGTGTTTATATACTGTGTGGCTGCATCATTCACTTTTTGCTTCAGTGATAGTGAATACACAGTCTGCTCCAGTCAGTGGTAATTTACCAACTGCATGTTTTTACCATTTATTTTGTGAAGGGTCCTGAATGATATTATTGTGGCAGTTTAAATTTTTGTTTACATTTCCATAACTATAATTTAGCACATTATTTCTATGTAACATCTTGAAGACATTAGAGATGTAACTCTTGAACGTTTTGAGTAGTTCCTGACTGATCTCTGTATCTGATAGTCGCTGCTTTGATATTCTTTGGCATTTCTGAAGCCCTTGATTGTATTGTGGATTTTCTGTGTTTGGACCTTCTACTTGTTTGATCTCTGTTGCCTATTGGATTATCAAAAACTCTAGCACATGGAAATGAAAACTTTTCTTGTGGGTTCATTATTACATTCATTATAACAAAACTAATAGCAAAAGTAACTCCCTAGGTTGAGCCCATTCTCAGGTTATTGTTGGGTTATGCAGAGTTTTGCTTGTTTTCCCCAGTTTTGCAGGAGCTTCATCTCCAGACACCTCACACTGAATGAGTGAATGAATGAATTAATGAATAAATGTGTCTGTGTGCCTATTATGCCCTGAGATGGGGATTGCTATCCAATCTAGGAAGAATTCTGTCTTGTTCCCACAGTAAGCTCCTCTGTGGACATGACCAATATAATGCAGTTTCTCAAGATTAAAAACCAGTCCTCTATATTTACATTGCATAAGAATAATTGTATGTATAAAATCATCTTTGTTTTTGTGTTTAGAAAAATCTACATTCTTTCATTTATCTTCAGAAACTGCATTATCTTTTGTTTTAAGTAGAAAACTCCAGGAGACAAGAATGAAAGAACCTGCATGCTTCATTATAACCCAAGGTAATTCACAACACAATTCATTTGTCTATATCAGATCATCTATTGACACATTTCAGTTTACCACATGTTTAAATCTACAGTTACATAATGAAGGATCTCCTACACGGTGGCTTGAATAAGAGGCAATAAGAGGAAAATTAAAATAAAGTGTACACTCGTGCAGGCTGAGTGAACTGGCCATGCAAGAATAATCTCTTTGTCTCATTGAGACTTTTCCTTACTTTTTCCTCACAAGAGTGGGAATGAGTCAGGAGAGTCTGAAGAGGTGTTATCTTCTCATTTCCTGTTTTTCTGACAGAGAACAGCTGTTAACAGCTGTTGTCTTAATAAGCAAATTTAGATGTTAAACTACATTTTTTATACATTTGTTCTATGCTTGACTACATTATCACATTTATTTTGATTATTATTTTGATTATTTTTTTATAGAATTATATTTTTGTGAAGACAACGACAGTCTCTGACGGTCAATAAAATAATAATAAAAATAGATCTTATTATTTATATACAGCTTAATGTAACGTTGTGTGTGTAGACGAGATGAGGCAGAGGATCCAAATGCAGGTGAAGATTTATTAAACCAAACAAAAGTAATCCAAACAGTGGCAGTGGCAATGGCAAACAATATGAAGCATAAACAAACGAAACAGCCATAAAGGACAACAACAGACAAACACACGCGCCAAACACGAGGATATAAATAGAGACAGAGAACCAATGACAAAAGGAATAGCAGAACACACGACTAAGACAACCGATGGAACATAACAATTAGACATAACAGGCAACAGGTGGGAAAGGGAAGCAAGACACACAATGGTAATGAACCGAAAACAAAATAAAAGACACAACATGAACAACAGAGACAAACCCAACCCTGTGTTATACTTAATTTTATTAATAGCACACAAAATGTTTTTAAGACATTTGTGTCTAAAGTCCCATTTACAGAACATCTCATCTCATTTTTATACAACTGAGGGTTAAGGGCCTTGCTCATGGGCCCAGCAGTGGTACCTTGGTGGACATGAGATTTGAAATCTCAACCTTCCAAGTGGTTGTCCAACACCTTAAACACTTGGCTACTATCTCCCTAAGTCTCCATACACTGGGGAAATTAACTTCAAACCAAAAAACTTTATATACAAACCATCCTGTACATGATTGCCATTTCTTTGTAAACACACAGAGTAGTCTCTCTTCACTGATGGCATTTCTGATGGAAGTCCATTGCAGCCTTGTGACAGCTTCCTGAGCCAGCCACGTAAAGCATGAAAAGTCTTAATTTTGCATAAGAATTTTGGGACACTTTTTTGTGTTTTTGGGAAATGTATCTCCTGCAATAACATAGTTATAGTTAAAAGTTTATTTAAATATGTCTCTATGTATTTATCAATCTTTCTGTCATGCCTATAGATTTATAAAAAAAAAAACAAAAAAACAATTTTATTAGTCACAGAACCATATTTAGTACGACATGCAACGAAATGATTTTTACGACTATGCGGTTAACATGAAACAGAAATTGCTTGAAAGTTATTTATGTTGAAATAGACAAAAGATATAGAAGCAAAAAATATATGAACCATATGTGGTATAAAGTGCAGATATGCACAGCAGTATGTGTATGCTAACAATGCAATTTGCAGTAAATATTTGTAAATATGGTACAGGCCATGTGTATTGACAGGAATGTAGGATGTCTGGGGCCCTTCATTATTTTTTTGGCCTTGGACTAATACTTCTTGCTGTGGATAGAGCCCTAATGTGAGGGATTCAGCTGATCACACCACCCTCTGAACAGTTAGATACTGTTGAGACAACGTTAACATTAGAAACCTACAATGCAACACAATATGTGTACATACATTTGCTACCTCCTCATTTCCTCCTGACAACTAAACAAAAACCCAGAACATGTAATACAAATTGCATAGTGATTTCTTCCAAACTTCAAAAACAAATGATAAAATACTATTTTGTAAACAATTGATAATAAAATTTTGTTCCAAATACGTTGATCAGAAATATTGCCCACAGGCCACCGTCACTGTGCATGATTAGCTCTAAACAGCTCAAAACAGATAAAGTTCGCTGATGACGTTACAGGTTTGGTCTTAATTAGCAGAAACAATGACTCACAATACAGATAGAAGGCGGAGCAGATTGTGGATTGATGTAGAAGCAGCATCTGTTACTTCATGAGGACCTTAAGAAGACGATTTTTAGCTCAGAAGGACTCAGTATTCTGTCCCCACTGCAGATCAACAGCATTACTGTTGAGGTGCTCAAATTTCTTGTTGTGCACATCACAGAAGATCTCACTTGAAACATCAACTCCATCTTAAAAAAATCACCACCCAATCTGTACTCCAAACATCAAATACAAAACAAATATCTAATAAAAAAGTGTCTAAATTAGCTGCTAATTGAATACATTTAGCAGATGCCCTTATCCAAAGTGACATGAGGGTTATGGGCCATGCTCAGGGGCCCAATAGGGGCAGGTTGGTGGACATGGGATTCAAACTCTCAACCTTTGATCAGTAGTTCATCATCTTAACCAGTAGTTCAACATGTTAACCACTAGGCTACAGCATCCCTTATTTTAGCAGTAAGAAGGGATGTCATGGTAACAGTATGAATTGATGCTAAAGATATTTTTGCATTATCTCCTATAGTGGCCCAAAGCCCAAAACTTTCTACATGTTATGTAGCAGCAGATTACATTTTATAGCCATAAAAACCATGCTGCCATACACTAGATATTGTCCTGTGGTATTATAACCCCTTGAAGACTTACCTGGTGAGAATTACCTGGGTATCTTTTTCCCAAGACCTTCCAACAATGAAGTCGTGATGTACAAATGAAGTACATCGACGTATATGGGATAATCTTCTGCATCAAACAGTCATCTTTCCTGGAACCTTCTCACCAAGTTCTCATCAGTGCTCTTACTGAATGACAACGAACCTGGTTGGCCAGGGTTTATAGAATCATAGTTACAAATACTACTAACTTCTTATTTTACAGCTCAACTCTCCTCCGTGGTGACATTCAAATAACATATGCTACAATGTCATTAGGACTACATCTACTTATACATGCTATGGGGCTAACTGGATATGTGTTTGGAGATGAATGCAAGACTCATGGAATGATCAATGTTAACCCTTTTAGATCCTGAAGAAAGCAGATTCTTGAATAGAAGCTGTACAGACTTCCTGAAACACAGTGCAGTAGCCACTACATTCACCTCGACTACCCTCTGTATCTGTCACTGGAAAAAAAAAGAAAAAAATTAAGATTGGATAATGGGAATTGCTCTGGATTTAATCACCGTGGTGAACGCCATTTGTAGAAAGGTTTCATTGATACTACACTTTCTGGTGTTTGTTTTTGAGATTGATTTCAAGGCTCAGTGATACAGGTACAGATGTCACTCAGATGTTTTGACCAGTAACAAAGGCAGCAAAGGTAACTAAGGTCTTGCCAGCTATTTCAGAGCTACCCTCAGAGCTTTCATTGTCAGAGTCTAAGAAAAGAAAAACAAGACAAATTACCCCACTACAATTATGGAATGTGATGTGGAATTAATGAGGTTCCTTTCATTACTCTAATGAATGTGGACCTTAACACAGATGTTTTGATTTTCCAAAAGAAATATATTTTAGATTTACTGAAAAAAGAATGGTAACAGGCAGAAACCCAAAAGCTTAGAACATAAAAATAGGTCTGTGAACCCTCCATCTGCCAATACTATAAGCATCCATAAGAGAATTTATTTCAGAACTCAGTTGACAAGTGGCACATTAAAGGAAAAAACAACCTAAAGTGTGTTGGCATTACCGTATGAGCCACCAGAACAGATTCAGTGCACCTTATAGGCATAAAGTCTACCGGTCTGTGCAACTATACAAGACTATTCTACAAGATTATTCCCTTACTTGGTGTTTTGATGGTGATGATGATGATGATGATGATGATCCTCTTTTTTAAAGAATACCACTTGGAGACCACAGAAGTGGCTTTGAACTGCTGTTGCCGTTTTGCATTTGGGTCTCCATCATTGAACATTTGTTGGCTTTGCCAGGAAGAAATTTATGTTAAAACTTTAATGATTGCAGAGAGTACACTGATGCTCATATGTATAAGTTGCTCAAAAGCTCCCGATTACACAATTGCACTTGACTATACACAGTTATACTGTAGAAAAGAAATTATTTATAACCCAGATGATGGGTTCCCTTTAGAGTGGTTCCTCTCAAGGTGAATTCCTCATATCTCTTGGAATTTCTCATAATGTATGTCTCGGGAGATTTTCCTTGCCACCTTTACCTCTTTTTCTGATCTCTGGAGCCTTGTCTCCACTATGTTTTTCTGTGTTTTTCTCTCTCAATTTAAATTGTTGATTCGAAAGTGCTCACCTTTATACCATACTTGTAAATCTACATATGCTTCAAATTTTAAACAAAAGAAGGCAGATATTGATGCTCCAGCTTCACGTTCAAGTTCATAAGTCTTTTTTGGACAAGTCAGCTCTCCACTCAGTAGCATCTGGTAGCAGTTTCAGCATGTTGATACATGAGGTCACTCAGCGGATGCTGCAAGCTTTAGGTAGTGCTCATGCACTTGGGAGAGCTCCAGATTATTGACTGTCAGTGTTGCAGTGGTGATCCTGTGAATTTCCTGTATATTTATTACATTTAATAACATACATACAACAGAAAAATAAAATAATAACTGGTGTCTAATCCAGACCTACTTTTTCCGCCTAAGGTCTTTGACATAAAGGTTCAGTCAAGTCATTGTACTTCAATGGCCCTTTGATATTGTCATGCTGAGGCAAAATTTTGAGTTTAAAATAACCTATTTTTCCAAATCCCTGATGCCATAAAACTCCGTGACAGTTCTTGGAATAGCTATAAAATAGCCCCAGTGTCCATCACTGATCCATCACCATATGTTCCAGTAAGTTCCTGTAAGTTTTCTTCATAAAATATACCAACATACATGGTCCAAAATATACCAACATATATTTTGGTCTTTAAGTGTTGCATATGGTTGATCTGAAGATCCAGAGCAGATCCTGGCATCACTGGGCACATTCACCCAGGATGAGATGAAAGACCATCTCAGGGCATCATGCATGTGTACTTTCACACCTATGGGGAATTTAGTGTAGCCCAGTGGTTCCCTTTCTTCAGGCATTCTAGCCCCTAGCATATCCTGAATGATCCTTGAGGATCATCAACATAACCAATAAAAATAATTCAACATTATACATATATGGTTTAAACATTAACAGTGACATCTTCTATACTATTACTTACCCCATCACAAAAACCTTGCAATAATAAAGAATACATAGGACTTAGGTTGAGGGCACCACAGAATGAATGCTAGAAGTCCCATGACTATGTAACTGTCGTTTTTCTGAAATTTAATGGGCTGAAAATTTAATTTAAGTATACTTATACTATATTATATTTAATATATATTTATATAATATAATAAGAAATATTTAACACAAATAGAGATACAGTCTGACTAGGCCCCTAACTCTGCCATGGACTGTGGAGCCTTGATGGAGAAACACTGGTGATCTGGCTTCCTGCATGTTTTTGAAGAAACATACATGATCATGTGGGGAACATTCAAAGCTCATAGCATAGATTGTAACCCAGTCTGGGGCTCAAACCAGGAACTCTGGATCTGTGAGGTGGCACTGAGCTGTCCTATTCTGTTGGTATTAGTACAGTGTAATTATAGCTGTATTGCAGCATCAGTGGGGTAAAGTAACTTTTGGAGGCCCAGTCTGACTAATGATAATGTACACACAATATGCACACAAGCATGTATGTTTGCCTTCCATGTGTCACACCACCACACAAATTCAGCATTGCAAGGGCAGGAGACAGGGTGTCTAGTGCAACCCTCTAAGCTAAAAACATGCAGCAAAGGGGAAGCCATTAAAGCAGCCTTGCACTTTGGCTGACTCCCGAGTAGTGAAGGTCCCTTTTCCCTTCTCAATTCCCCTCTATTCTTCCATATCTTCCTGCTAACTCCTTCTTCTCCTCACTTCCAGGCTGCTAGGGGGTAAGATATATAGTCCTGAACAGCACGCCACCTCCAATGTAGCTTTAAGCCACACTGCCAGTAAAAATAAATAGTCTTGGTCTCCTGTAACACACCACTGCTGCTCTGCATCACAGAAGATATGCAGGTTGCCAAAAGCAACATTCAGCTTTGTTAAACCTTTTTTATATTTCCTTGAAGTGAATGCCTAGTTCAGAAAGGACTCAAGAAAGCATATGTAGCATGCCAAATTAACAGCAAGATTTATGTGCAGTTAAACAGAGAGCAATACAGGTCAATACATGTACTTCTTTTGATTGTTGGTTGGGAATATTAGAACTTGTAGCTGTCTAGTGCTGGGACATCAGTCTTTGGTGCACTGCTCTTGTCTTTCCCATATCAGGGAGCGTTAAGGTGTGGAGAAGTCCTAAAGATGCTTTCCATATGGACTGTTGTGTGATCCCAAATTGAAGCATGGGGTGGATCAGGCTTGTTCTGCAATATAATGGCATTGGGTATGTCACTACCAAAGGACTTCCAAACTATTCTAGAGGACCATGTGCACTCAGTCATTCAAACATTGTTCCCTGAAGGTGGTGCCGTGTACCAGGAGGGTAATGCACCAATACACACAACAGGACTGGTGGCAGAGTGGGTTGATGCACATTATAGTGAAGTTGACCATCTCCCATGGCCTGTTCAGTCAAAAGATCTAAATATTATTGAGACAGTTTGGTGGATCAGGTAATGTTTTTCTACACCAGCATCATATAGTAACCT
The DNA here is from genome assembly GCA_028566695.1 of Bagroides melapterus. Taxonomy (NCBI): domain Eukaryota; kingdom Metazoa; phylum Chordata; class Actinopteri; order Siluriformes; family Bagridae; genus Bagroides; species Bagroides melapterus. Next base: position 6,049,920 of record JAOTRN010000002.1, read on the forward strand.
GACCACTGTCCTGCAAGAGGAATGGCTCAAAATCCCTCTGATCACTGCTGGAACTGTCATTCTCAAGATGAACTGATGCTGTAACAGCTGTAAAAGTAGGTCCTTTCATACAAATCAATTATTATGGTCTGAAAACAGGTGTTTCATATAAATAGAGGTAAAGAACTGAAGCTAATATTCAAACACCAGAATGGGGAAAAATATGATCTCTTTAAGTTTAATGGTTTGTTATAATAGAGCTAATTTGAGTGTTTCATTAATTGCCTAATTTTACACACAACAGTCTCTAGAGTTTACAAAGAATATTTCTATAAAAAAAAAAAACATGAAAGCATTGGAGAGATGGTTGTGAAGGCTGAAACACCTTGATGATGAGAGAGGATGAAATTTATATAATAAATTTAATCACTCTTTACAATCTTAATGAGCAGCAAAACAAACAATGCAGCAGATGGGCTACAAAGCTAGAAGACCAGATTGACAAAACCTCTGTCAGATAATGTGTTGTTTTTTTTTACTACTCATTTTTTATTCTATTCACTTTTTTATTCATTCCTGTGATTGATGTGAATATTAACTGATGCTCATGACCTATATCTAAATAGTGTTGTGCCTTTTACTGCTTTCACATGATAGCTAATATATAACTGCATAAATGAGCTGGTGTATAGGTATTCCTATTAAAGTGAACTTTATTCAGTGTTATATTAAATGGAACGGTTTCAGAAGACGTCTATATAATAAAACATGACAAATGATTTATTATGAGTTTGTACGTGATCGGTTCATTCTGCACACAGTCACATCCACAATTATCCACAATTATAAACAAGTGTTCTAAAATGCTTCTTATTGTTAATTTGTCACATTGAGAGTGAAAAATTTAAAGCCCGCAATGAATCAATAAACAGATCAAGAAATCGGGTCATTCAAATTCAATTTTGTAGGTTTTTTCACTTTCACAGCTATAGTAGCTAACCAATACAGAAAAGGTCATTAAAATGTGTGAAAATGTTCTATTTATTTTTGATATTTTATGTATCAGTATTTTTGATCAAGAATCACTCAGTGAGGTTCACTGCAATCTTGTGGAATTATGTGGATCTGTTTCTCAGAAAGCAGCTGTGAAAACACTTAAGCTGACAAACTCTGACTCATATTTTACACATTCTCATCTTACTCCTTCTCATGAGACGGACCTAACATCAACACCAAAAAAAGATACATCAGCTACTTTTTATGATGCATAGTATTATTCCTTCCAACTTAGTAAGGTCTGTTCTTCATAGGAGACGTGCCAGACTAGCAGAACGTGCATGTGAGCTTTCCCAGCTATAAGAAAATGGTATAATTTTTTTTTCTTAACAAGAATCACAGCTGAGACCAAACCTACAGCTTAATATGAACTAAAAAATATGCAGTGTTAATGCAAAAATTCATAATATTACACACGAGTGGCTTTATCTGATTGCCATTTATTGTCTGATGATAACAAATTTAGTGGAACCCTTAAAATGTGGCTGCTTATACCTTCACCAATACCTTTAATTTCCATGAAGACACTGAGAAAGTGGAAAACTTGTGGAAATCATATCCAGAAGTATCAGACAATGTAATTGTAATACATTTATCAAATTATAATGAAAAAAATGAAGGCAGACAAATATCACTGGATCACAAGTCAATAAAGCTAAAAATCCATATTTTAAAAGAATTTCTTATATATTCCAAAGAGTCTTGTGATTTTAGTATTAAAACAGGGAAACAGATTCAATGGATGATCATGAGGAAGTTTCCTTGAAGAGAAGTATTATAAAACAAGTAACAAGAGTTACAAGCAAGGGCGTAAGTTTGATTTTGACTTCGGTGGGGAAATAAATAAAAATCACTGTGTTCCCTGGATATTGATAGGGACATGTTCCTACCGTCCCTATCAAAATTGACGCCCATCGTGTCTTGACACAGAGCTTTGGTGCTTTACTACAACCGAATATAACTGCAGCCTACATTACACGTTAGTGAAAAATATAAAGCCAATCATAAAGTGACGTGAGTTAGAGTGGAGGAACACAAGAAAGACAAAGCCAATCATGTTAGAGAAGTGAGTTATGGAGGTGGGACTCATTGCAGATTAAAAATTTAGCTACTTTACAGAACGCGGTTATGATCTCATTTAAATGATTCCTGGATAATTAAATGTTGAATAAAGTAAGTAATAAGTAAAACACAAGACACAGACGGACATTGGTGTTTATATATACATATAAGTTAATTGTTTGGTCGAATTATTGTTCAGGACAATTCAGTGTTCCCTTGATATTGGTAGTGACATGTCCCAGAGTGTGGAACCCATTGACTAAGATCATGGAACAGTGGACCATCACATACTAAGTATAATTATATTTTTAAAACACTGATGTAAAATATTGCAGGGCCTAATTTTTATCTACTGTATCAACCCCAGCACATTAAACACTTTTTTGGTACCTTTAATATCAATTTGCAACAAAAACATAATAACAATATTGGAAAAGAACAAACTCGAACTAAGCAACTTTATTTGCACAGTTGATGTTTAAATGCACAATAATCTAGATGCAGGAAAAAAAAAACAGGATACATGACATATTTCATTCAGAAGTGTACACTTTCTAGGCTCAGCTCTATCGTCTACGTCTGTTTCCAGGAAATACAGTTTATTAATAATTCAGTTTTATGGAAGAATCAGCTCCAACTCTCAAAACCTCCTGTAATTAAAATTCTTTGCCAATGTTACTGCTGGAGCAGTAGTCGAATTTAAAAAAAAAAAAAAAAAAAAAATTCCTAACACAGGATCCAGGATACAGATTTCCTTTGAGTAAGATCATTCATTCATTCATTCATTCATTTTAATTACCAGCACAGAGCTTCAAGGTTATAACTCCATATAAGCAAAATCACAGAAGTGTGGAACAAAAAGCAATGTTACAGTAACATTTTAATTCTTTATAATTTTCACAAGATTGTCACACAGAGGAAAACAAAGGTTAGGATGAGATTGCACAGAGAGCTCTCAGAGTCAAAGCAGTAATGATAGTTTCAACAGTGAGAGAAGAATTACTAGGCAAATGAATATATGATGACCCTTAAGACCTGTTGTCTTATGGGCTGATAATTTGATTGTAATTGGTAGATTAGGGACAATTCCTGCAAAACAGTTTGCTGTTTAGATGCACTAAAAGAAATAAATTTAATAATGGTACCAACTATTCTGGCCACTTAGCAAGGGTGTGCAATTCCCTAATAAACACTGTGATGCCTATTTTGACCATTTTACTAAAGTAGACTAAACAGATGTTTGTTAAATATTTTACACAGGACGGCGTTAGTTACAAGCTGTTTGTTGTACAGCTGAAAATTCACTTGCTTTTACTATACAGTATATACTGCATTTCTTATAATGCCTATTTTTTAGAATATAACTTTTTATCCCATTTTAGTATGCTACCTATTTCAGAACCTTATCTCAAGATTACATTCAAATATGTAAGAGATTCGTTGTTTTGAATTGTTTTTCAATGTTTCATTAAGTTATGCTTTCATGTCGGTTTAAATATTAGGCCTTAAAAATGAAATTAAAATCACAGAAATTGGAGGGTGTGGAGAAATCCCACATCGTCTGTATAGTTGTGTACTGTATATTTGTCATGCTTTACATGGCTACAATGCATTGTATACAAACCTATGCAGTACATATTGCTGTATGTAAACTTATTAAAATTGTTTACTAAATATCACCCTAAACTTTTTTATCTTATTCTACTTCTTCAACGGTAGTGGTTGCTCAAGTGGTTAAGGCTGTGTTGTTGATTTGAAGGTCAAGGCTCAGGCCTCACCACAACTAAGCTGCCACTGTTGTGCCCTAGAGCAACGCCCTTAATCCCTCTCTGCTCCAGAGGTGCTGCATCATGACCCTGTGTTCTTCTAAAGCTCGGTTATGTGAAGAAAGAATTTCACTGTAACGTACAAAATATGTGACCAAAATAAAGGCTCCTTCTTTTTCTTCTTCCCACACAGCTAGTACTGAGGGAACAGAAAGCAGAGAGCATGAGAGTTCAGCACAGATATGGAGAGAGAACATTGTCTTTCAGTAGAGGGAAAGGTCCCAAACCAAACAGAGCTGCTATTCAGAGGTCTAGGTTTCAGCCAGAGGGGCTCCCTTGTGCTGGACATATTGGTCCCTTTACACACAGGAAGGTAAGAAAAAGCTTTTACTTGAGTGTAATGAGGGTCTGAGGACAAAAAGGGGGAATTGTAGCAGTGAAGTGTATTCCACCCCTGAGACCTGTTGTTCGACTCTGGTTACACGCTGATACTATACACACACATACTGTACATATTTATGTATATTTATTTATGTATGTGTGTCTGTGTGAGTGTGTGTCCTACATACATACATACATACATACATACATACA
>JAOTRN010000002.1:6084393-6103723 GCA_028566695.1 Bagroides melapterus
TAATAATGCAGACATCATAAACTTATATAACAAAATCTGTACTACAGATAATATGGTGCCTAAGACTTTTGCACAGTGCTGTAGGTCAACCTAATTTCTCATCCAAACACCTTGTCATTGTTGCTTTGTTGTTGCATTGTTGCTTTAGTCAGCTTCATAATGTACTGAGTTGTTTACATATTTTAGCCGACTGTGTAAATTGGTGATGTTGTGCTCTACCACATCACTGCAGACTTCACTATTCCACCTCATTTAACGCCTGACTTAATGCATCAGAAAATCATCAAGCCTTTCTGGGCTGAATTTCTGTTTGTTTGAAGAAGAGAAATCACAAGGTGTTCCAATAAGGTGGTAATGTTTCTAGGTGACAACGATGATGTAAATATATTATGATACATGTTTGTGTTACTCTAAAGAGAACTAAATAAAAATAAAAAGGTTAAAGAAAATTTAATTTCCTTGGAGCATTAAGTTGTGGTCAGAAAGAGTCAGGGACAGTGAGGACAGTGAGAATAATCTGAATACTTTCTTGTGTGTGTGTGTGTGTGTGAGAGAGAGAGAGAGAGAGAGAGAGAGAGAGACATCAGATGTGCGCAGCCCAAGGGCTGATAGAAAATACACAGATGACTTATGACATTAATTTATAATAACTCATAACTTTACGTTACTTGGAGCAGTGTGGTGATGTAGCGCTATTACACTGTGTGAATGTTCTTCCTGTGTTTCCTCCCACCTTCTAAAAATAAGTCAGAAAGTTAACTGGCTAAATAAGTGGTTTAAAAACTGGCTAAAAACTGGTTTAAAGATTTTCACCATGAATTTTTTTAATTACTTTTTTTAAAGTGCCTGTTGTTGTTTTTTTTAATACACTTTGTAGTTAACCTGCAGCTGTGTCTTTGTCAGTTTGTCAGGACATAATTAATGATTTAATTGATTTTAGTCACCAGAGTGTGGAGATTCAAAAACTCGAGGTTAATAGCTAAGATAAGATTATCAGTCCTTCAAAAGTGTTTTAATTAACACTTGCATGCAGATTTACACAGAGACTCAGGAGGGCTTCGGGGCAGTGGTGGTTCAAGTGGCTAAGGCTGTGGGTTGTTGCTTGGAGTATCATGGTTCAAGCTCAGCACTGCCTATCTGCCACTGTTGGACCCTTGAGCAAGTCCCTTAATCCTCTCTGCTCCAGGGGTGCTGTATCACAGATGGGATTCACTGTGCTGTAATTTCTGTGACAAAATAAAGGCTTCTTCTTCATGGCATTCTCAGTATGTAACCTAGTGCCAAATGTCGTAAATGTAAATGTTTTTAACACCTTAAACATTGTGTATGATACGTATGATGTCAGTGATCTTTTTTTACTAGCTGAAATGTCCCAAATCTACAATACTTACAGAACTCATGTCAGGATTATGGTGGTTTGCTAAAAGAGAAATTTTGCAAGTACAAGTAATCAACTTAAAGTATTCTCACACCATGTGCCAAGAGAAAACTAATGTGAGCATTTGTCTGCACTTGACTTATTTTATGTGGGGATTTCCTTTTTCCAGACCTGGATGGCTAAAACTCTACACATTTTCAAGTTCCACTCTACTAAACACCAGCTAATCACCAAGCCCTTCATTAGCTCAGTCATGTAAAGAAAAAATGTGTTGTGCTTCTCATGGTGTATACTACAAGCCTGGAGCACAGTGTGTGGTTTAAATAGGTACTCATTCTCAGTTATCACTTTGCCAAATATTTATCCATAGCTCTATTCTCTTGGCTCAAAATATACACTGCCACAGTGACTTGGCCTGCAATTTGTTATTCTAACATCAAAATAGCTGGTAATCTTTCCCTAAGGAACATACTTGGAAAGTTCCTTGGACTTCCAGACTTCTTCCCTTCTAAGGAACTGAAGGTTTGGCAGAAAGATCTGAGAGGTGATAAAAAGTGAGAAAGGGGAGAATGCCAGAAGCAGGATTGAGGTGATTTCTGTGGATATGGACATGAGGAGATAGTAGTAGCAGACATCTCGACAGTCTAAAGAGCAGCACAAGCAGCACAAGCTGATCTGGCTCATCACTCCAGCAGGACGAGTTTGTGCATGTGTGTGTGTGTGGACGGGCTGAGTGTAATTGGGTTTACTCTGTTGTAATTTGAAAGCAACTTTCCAGGGATGTTATAGAGCCAAGCAAGTAAACAAAACCATGTGACTGGAATGTTGCATCGAACGACAAAAATAGAGGGAAAGCGGTATGGTGCTGAGATTGGTATTTCATAACAGGGTGAAGGGTTTTGGAAAAGGTATGACTCAAAGATGAATGACAGCAGTAAACAGACCATGGAATCTTGGACAAAGGTCTAATAATACTGCTTAGTTTTGTTATGTTGCTTGTAAAAATGCAAAACAACTCAATGTCAAAGATTCATTTAATCATTTATCTTTTATAAAGGATTTATTCTGGTTAGAGTTGCAGTGGATCAGAAGCCTATCCAGTAACAGAGTGCACAAGGCAAGGACACAGTCTGGATGAGACACCAGTCCATCTCAGGGCATTTCTAATTATCTCCTACAACAGTAATTGAGGGTTAAGGGCCAACACCTTAACAACTAGACTACCACATTCCATCAATAAAGTGTTGCCCTTGAACCACAGAATTATTTAAAGCCAAACTAATCCCAGAACCCCTGACACTAACCACTACACCACATATGTATAATTACATATCTATCCCTGTATACGAGTACTGAGTACTGTCAGGCAAGTATCTACCCTGTCAAAGTAAAAAGAGGACATACATTTTAATATATTTAAGTATTCAACAGTAAAAAAGTAAATATGATGAAAAGAAAAGTTTATCATGCTCTCCCTTAGCTAATTCATTAATCAATAATTTATAAGGAACTCTTTATTTTTGGCTTGCTGGTTATGATTAAAAATCTTTACGCATGAATTCTCAGGCACATTAAAACCACATTCTTAACTACTACACATTCTTAAAGTAACTTACAGAACCTGACTAGCTAGCTTAAACAAAAAATTTACGAAACAATACTAGCTAATATACCTGGCATTAGCAAAGCTTATAGTAATTTATAATTTAGTTATATATAGACAACTAGTGTTAGTAAATGAAAAACATACCTCAACATGCTTTTTTCAAATTAGATGGATATGGTTTAAGATTTCTAGGGAGGCAAAGGTGATGTGCTTGTTTTAAAGAAACATTTTACTGATGTAGGGCAGAGGCCCTCATGATCAAGCTCCACACTGCAGTCCTCCGTCTTCACACACTCAGCGAGAGCCATAGCAGTATTTCCTTCCATTGGGTCTAGACAAGTCTACTACATCTGAATTGGCATGATTATTGATAGCTATTTCTACAATGATTCTGAATAGATGCTAAACTGAGTCAATTTGATTGATTGTACTGTGTACAGTGAATGGCTGAAAATGGCTCTTGGTTTGGATTTTACTTTTGGGACATTGGGGGGGTGCTCTGGCTTTGGTGTCTTGTGTTTATGTTCTTCGCTCACGTGTTTGCCCTGTCCTAGCCTTAATTTTTCTGTTACACTCCTGTTTCTTGTTTTCTGATTTCCTTCCTATTTAAGTTGGCTGCGTTGCATTTTGCAGCACGGTATTCTCGTCATTGTTTTTGTCTCTGTCGGTGTGCTCTAGTTTATTTCATGTTTATTTGGTTTTCCCAGTGTTTTCCCTGTTTTTTGTATTGTTAATAAATCTGTTTTTCTGTTGTTATCAGGGCCAGATTAACATAAAGGCTGGGTGGGGCTGAGCCCCATACAGCACAGAACCAGGATGCTGGCCTGCTGAAATTGACACACAGGGCCAAAATTATTGGATGGAGAAAGGACCAATGCCTTGTCAGAATTGCAGCTGTGATTTTTTAACTTCTGAAAAACACCAAAAACGGGCATTTTCAACAAGCTTTTTCAGCTGAAAACTCGTGAATAGTGAGTCTGTTCCACTTGACTGGCTTTTGTACTCTCCAACCAAAGGATCTGTATTTTGTTTTGCTTTCAAACTGTTTGGAATTATTTCACCATTTTCTGGACCTTCTGGATATAGTGACTGGAAACACGCACAGTCACATTCCTAAATCATGAGAACTCCGAACAACGCAGAGAGTGCATGGTAACTTGGGTGTCAATGACATCTGAAAAGGGGCAGATTGATTCAAGCCTAAGGGCAAAGTTCAAACTGGAGTGTCATTACTGGGAGGATGTGCTGAAAAGGGTTGTAAGCTACAATAAAATTTTTGGCTGAGCGTGGTATATTGTTCAGGGGTGATACTGAGACATTCAATTCTCCCAATAATGGCAATTATATGATGAATTAAATGAAGTTGTCAAATTGAGGGGAGAAAAAGTTATCAGAGATTGTCAATAAAATAAAATTAGCCAAGTACTTTTCTATAAGCGTGGATCCCACACCAGATATTTCCCACATTGATCAACTCACTTTTACAGCTTGATACCTTTCTCCCGAAGGAATTATAGAGGAGCGCTTTCTTGAATTTCTTCCTATTAGAAGTCACACAGGAGAATCACTTTTTAACTCTGTGATGACTGTACTGAATGAGCTGGGAATTGACAAACAACTGTCACAGACAGTGTTATGTCAATGCTAGCAACATGTCAGGGGTTTATAAGGGTGTATAGTCACACATTCGGGAGGTAAATCCGCTGGCAGAATGGGTGCCTTGCACAGCCCATACACTTAATTTAGTGGGAATAAACACAGTGAATTGCTGCTTTGAAACAATCAAGCTCTTTACTTTTGTGCAGACACCGTTTAATTTCTGCTCCCGATCATCCTCGCGGTGGCAGGCAATTACCAGTGGACTCGAAGCAAATGAGAACAGGTGAATTGAAAAGATAAAGTCCCTATCAGACTCTCACTGGTCCGTGCATGCATCAGCAACAAAAGTACTGTGCTACAACTATGCAAATATGCAGTGATCTTTCACTGATTTATCTGAGGACGACAATCAGAATTTATCCACGCGTAACGAAGCGAGAATGCTGGCAAAGTTAATGGACAAATTGGAAAACGCTCTTCTTTGCAAATACTGGAACTGCATACTTCAACGATTTGATGCAGTTAGTACAGTCCTTCAAGACACTGACCTTGATCTCTCAAAAGCTGTAAAGCGTTATGCAAAAAAGAGAAGAAAGCATCAGTTAAAGAATTGCTGCAAGTTTTTCCAAATGTGGACATAACAATGAGAAAATATCTCACCTTGCCAGTAACAAATGCATTAGGAGAGCGCTCCTTCTTAAAATTATCGTTTAAGTCTTGTTGTGCAAGAAAGACTGAACCATTTAACACGCATGTCCCTGGAATGCAACATGGTTAGAAGCATGGATTTTAACATCACTATTAAGGATTTCTGCTCAGCCAAAGTTCGAAAACAGACCTTTTAACGGTAAGATTTTGGCAACCTGTTTGTTTGGAGTTCATAATGGATTTATATTATCAATAACCTGGAAAATTTAGTATGAAAACATATAAAAATAGAAATGATTAAATATAAAATTAAACAATAAAAAAATAGAAAATTAGATAAACTAATATAGTAATTAAATACGAAATTGAATTAAAACAGTAGAAAGATCAGATAAAGTAAATCATTTGAAATTTAAATATAATAAAAAAAGGATAAGAAGACATTGTGGTGTGGCAATAAAATGAAGGGGAGCCCTTGGGTTTGTGTTACGAGAGTCCAAGGAAAGAGCAAGAGAATCCAACTGCAGGTTGAAGATTTATTAAACAAAACAAAACAAAGTACATACGACAAAGTACAAAGTACATGGAACATACAAAAGGTCCAATCCCCTGCCAGCACTCCCTCTAGTGGGCTGGCTTTGAGTAGTCCCAAGATCATTACAGTTTGCTATAGCCCCTGGGCCCAATGTGTGCTTAATCCAGCCTGGTTGTTATCCCTGCATTTGGGCCTGGTTTTTTTTTCCCCGTTCATGACAGAAAAAGAAAGATGATGATTATAATAGTAATCCAGTAATTTAAGTAGGCTATATTTTCTTATTGAAATAAGAAATTTCAGTAATTAAAGTATAATATAATTGTAACATTCTAGGTCCAGGGAATGAGCAAGACAAACACAGTAATCCACATAGGAGAAACAAGGCAAAGGCAAAGGAAGACAACAGACAAACAGAAAACCTACAGCCACAAAGGAAAACTGTCAAGAACAGAGTATTGGTTGGTATTTTTGGCACCGGGCCTGAAAGAGAGGGAGAAGATAACTGGCCAAAGAAGAGAGCCCTGCGGACCAGACGAGCGTTGTGATCCATCCAGACCAGGAACGGCTGCGCCGCACCCTCCAACCAGTGGCGCCACTCACCCAAGGCCAGCCTGACAGCCAACAACTCCCGGTTACCGACGTTGTAGTTGCGTTCAGCAGGACTTGTTCCACCTGAACTGGACCTTGGAGGAGGTGAGAGCTGTGAGCGGAGCAGCTATCTGACTGAAGTTCCTGATGAATCGCCAGTAGAAATTGGTGGAACCCAGGAACCGCTCCAAGGCTCTCCTGGAATCAGGGACTGGCCACTCCGTAACAAGATGGACTCCAGGCTAACACAGAGCACCAATCAACGTGAGGGTTGTGTTGCTTCAGCCACGGGTGCCCCAGAATAACTGAGACCTCCGGGTAATTCATCAGTAGCAGCACAAGGCTCTCATGATGGTTGCCGGACACGACTAGACTTATGGGGGGGTGCAGTGAGAGACAGCAAAAAGGGGACGGCCCTCCAGAGAACGGGTCCAGACGGGTACAGGGAGTGACACAAGAGAGATGCCCCAGCGATGAGCCACGGAGAGATCCAGGAAGTTCCCTTTGCTGCTGGAATCTATGAGGGCCCGGAGGGAGAGGGTGGATCCATGATAAGTGACGGAGACTGGCAGCATCGTGTGGGAGCCAGGGGAAAAAGGACGACTGCCCACCAGTGTTCCCTGGTCTACTGGTGGGCCCTGACTTTTACTGGACAGTGGAGCGCGCAATGGCCAGGATTCCCGCAGTACAGAAAGAGGACCCGGACCAGAAGATGCTGTCTCTCCTGGGGGGGGTGAGGTGAAGACTGGAGGGAGGCATGGACGGAGGAGGTGACTGATGCTCCGTTGGCCAGGCGGAGCCGCAACATCGGGTGGCACGGAGCTCTCTCGCAGCCGTCTCAGCTCCTAGAGATGGAGGGCAAGGTCCATGAGACCCTCCAGGGTGCTAGGAAGATCCTGCACAATGATTTCTTCTTGGAGGGCCTCCTTCAGCCCCTCCAGGTAGCGGGAACGGAGGGCCTGCTCATTCCAGCTGCACGATGCCGACAGGGTCTGAAACTGGATGGAATAGTCTGTGACAGATAAATCCCCCTGGTGGAAACGGGACAGACGTAAGGCAGGGGCCTCTCCCCGCACTGAGCGATCGAAAAGACAGAGCATCTCCTCCCGAAACAGTTCAAAACTGGAACAGAACGGCGCCTGAGGCTCCCACACCACAGTGCCCTGCTCCCTGGCCCTGCCCGTGTGACAGCGCCCCCCGCAGGGCCTCGGCACCCGCTGGGTCCATTCTGGTCAGGTCATTCTGTCAAGAACAGAGACAGAGGACCCAGATGCAGGTGCACAAACAGTTTATTAAGTCTTTAGTCAAAGGAAAAATCTCAACCAGAGAAGAATAAGGAGATCCAGGAGCAGCCTCCAGAGGAAGAGAACTGGAGCCAGGGCGCAGGGCAGCAGGACCAATGGAGGGCCGCACTGGGGAGAGGACAAACACGGGGAAAAAAAAAAAAAGAACAGGAATGCACTGGAGCCTGCAACGCGGAAGACAGCGGTGAAGAAAAACAAAAACAAAACTTAAAGCGGAAAGAGCGCACGGAGCAGGGCAGGAAGGAAAGTGCGCAGAGAGCACATACTGGAGAACAGAGGGAGGAAAAGACAGGACAGGACAGGACAGGACAGGACAAGACAAGACAAGACAAAGAACTAGACTAGGCAAAATGGACTCGAAGGACGCGAAGCTCACACAACAGACGGAAACCAGCGGCCCGACACGAGACAGAGAAAACACAGGGAATATAAGGGTAAAACTAAAGGGGAAACAGGTGAGGCTGATTAGACAATGATGAGGACACAGGTGGGGAGGGGTGACGCGACACCGGAGCACGCAGCGATGTTGACACCACACCAAACAAAACATAAAACGAAGACAAAACGTAATCTGGGCTGATCAGACCAGGGTCATGATAAAAACAACCAAAAAAGAACAGGGGATTGAATACACACACTGATTAGGACATAATAAAGGGTTATTATATGTTTAAGTAGAGCTGTTGAGTGAGTGTCCTCAGGTCTTTGCTGCTTCTTCCTCTTCATCATCTCTCTTTATCAGCTCGATGAGTTTCTGTCTTGTCACCGTTTGTCTCATTCGCATTAACACAAATCTCTCGTATTCCTTTCGCTTCTTTCACTCCAAGGGGTGAAAGAAATTAAACAAACCAACAAATACATAATGTTGGAACAAAGAACAGAGAAGTGGCTTCCTCAGATACTTAAAATTTTCTCAGATATAGTGCTCTTGAAATAATGTCACTTAACCCCCCTAGGTATTTTAAAAGGTGAAATTATAGCCAAATATTGTAAAGAAAATATCTTTTATAACCAAAACCTTATGATATTTGATATAAAGTGCTTCCAGGTTATACCAGTGCTGGCTGCCAGTTATTACAGTAATAGAAGCGCAGCACTTCACTGTACCAAGAGAACTGACAGGAAGTATTTCATTTCAGTGTCTACCACAAAGTGGCAAAGCTAGCCAAATTTCACTGGTTTACAGAAACAAGAACAATGAACAATGTGTTTCTGAAATAAACACAATCAATCAAACACTAATGTGATGAGAAATTAATTGCAATTTAAAATGATTTATATAACTATTTTATAATTCTCCTATCTACAATCTGATCTACAAATAAACTAAGTGATTAAACATATCTACTGATAAAAAAAAAAGAAAAAGAAACGGTACATTTTATATACAAAAATCAGTTTTCTGCTTCATCCTTCTGATTTTCTGACGCCTTCCTCATTCGCATTAAACCATCCTCTCATATTCTTTTTCGCCTTCTGTCCAAGGGGTCTGCAAAAAACAAAGACACAAATACACAACGTTAGAACACATAACGTAAATGTAACCACTAGGAAAAACTGTAATACAGAGGAAGTGAGATCTGAGGCTTTCAGCATTCTGGCCACTTTGGCCACATATTTGAACCATTAAATATTCCAAATGCTCTAATTATTATTACATTATACAATTTTTTATGTTATTTTCTATTTGATTTTTTATTTTATTCTGGCTGCTGTAACATCAAAATTTCCCCACTGTGGAATGAATAAAGGTTTATCTTATCTTAATTCATTTACAATTTAGAAGCAACTGCAGTTATGTGAACATTAGTTTTCATATAAAGGCAGTCTTTTTTCCCCTCATTGAATTTTGCCCACAAATTGTTCACCTGCTAATTCTCATTCACAAGCCAGCATCACTCAGATATTATTCTTAAACAGAATCTATCTATGAATCCCAAAAGAGAAAGTGTTCGTTCTCATGTCTCCACTTTCAATTAAAACTTATTACAGTCCAGTAAATCTGGCACATCTCAAAGCATTGTCTGTAAAATCTCCTTATGAACTTAATTTGAATTATTGCTACACTTCACAAAAACAATAATCAGTAATAAACAACAGTAATACTTATGCTTTTTCAGCAAAACACACTTTTCCAAATTATTTGCACCATTCCACGTAACATATGGTGAGACATCCAGAAACACTGATATTGAGGTACAGCAGGCATTTATGTGATGTTTTGAATTCATGTTAACGATCGTTGTCTTCATTATCATCTATGGCTGAGTCTGACAGACTGAACCAGGATTCAGGGAGAAATATAGTTCATAGCCAAATTTATTATGCCATCAGTCTTCACAAAAGCCCATGGACAAAACAAAGCATCAGTATTCTGCCACTATATTTTACAGTGCTGTAATTACATACAGCTTTTGAATGCACTAGTAATAAAAGAGAGGTTTACCTTTATTAATCCCCTGTAGAGGAAACCCAAATTGACAACAGGAGCACAAGTAAGAGGAGTAACATCAAAGAAAGCGTAGAAACAATTTATTTATTTTTTTTAAATGACAAGATAAATATGTCCAAAGGTCTGTTCTTTTGTGTCATTTGACTAAATCACATAATCGCAAAATATTTTATTTTATTTTGGATCCATTCACTGACTTGAAAATCATCAGCCATTTCCTTCATGGTTTCCTTCAAAGATTCCTGACCAGAAAATATCCTACTATTCAAAATTCCCCTATTCAGGGGAAATGAGCACGACACTAAATTATGTGTTGTAAGGTAAACCATATGTAAGACATGGTTGTAGTCACCAGTATTTACCCAAGTGATGTACTTACAGAGAGAGGAAATAAAGAGATAGGGTAGAAATAATGTTGTGAGTGCAGTCTGGACAGAACTGCCATTAGCATTCCTGTTGTGTCAGCTCAAGCCTCAGGTCCACCACCTAACCACCAAACATCACGCAAGCTCAATTAAGTACATAAACAAATGCTGCATCTTTAATTATATCAAATACAAACAACCCTGCCAGACTGGATTTCTCATCTCCCAAGCTCCATTACACCCTGGACCGGGGGAACACGGGCATTGTGGGATACGCAGCAGCTCCAGCAATCCTCCAAGACTGTCATGAGTAACCTTGACCCAGATGCTTGACAGCATTAGTAATGTTCACCTCCACAACTGCAAAAAAAAAAAAAAAAAATTATATATATGTATTGAACAGTGTTTTAGGCTATTAGTATCTTTAGTCCTGCAACATCCTGAACCTGAGCTAATGAATTCAAAGACAGATTTAAAAGCACTTTGATCAAAATGTAAATGTAAATTCAGACTAGCATGAAAATTACTACATTATAATGTTTTCCTTTACTAGCGAATGGGAACAGCAATGATGAGGTAATAGGCTTTCGATATTATCATAACAACAATAGTCAATATTATTCCAGCAAATCAAATGAAGAGAAAATCCAGATGCTGTTACACATTCTAAAAAGTGAGTTGGGAACAGGAAGTCATTTCATCACTGCTTTAGCAATACACAGAGATAAGTCAAGAGGAATGAATCGTGGAAATGATGGACAGAGGTTCTTTAAGAGCAGGGAGCAAAGAGGAATGTTTAGGGTTCTCTTCCCTTGAGGAGGGTCAGAGTAAAGCAGCCTCTCGTGCCAGTCGTCTATTACATATACAGCTAGCTGGTCCTGCGCTTCTCACGTTCCACCTGCTGGGTCAGGCCTTAATAAGGGACAGCCCAGAGGGCCGCCAAAACTGCTAGACGTGCACAGAGAGTGCCTTCCAAAGGAAACAAACCCAAACCCCATTTCTCTAAACACACTGTCTGGAAGCCCCACAACGAGCACGTGGCAAACATATTTACCCACTGATGCGAATATAGAATGTCAAACGTTTACATATTTCTCTTAAAAAATTGGGAACATGATGTTTGGATTGGAGGCTGAACCTTTTTTTTTTTGGATATGGTAAGCGTCGATAGAGCATATGGAAGCAGGGGTAATATTTTAGGGCAAAAAAGGAGAGAAACATAAGAAGCTGTTGTAGTTACTATACCTGTGATGAAGTAAACACACCAGTGCTATATTTATCGGGCCCCATTGGAGCAGTGCTCTGAGGTTTTTCCTCCACCCATGTGATTTTTAAAGGGTTTCCTGTAAAACTGGTCTCGTATTTAAAAGCCATGTCCTGTATGGGAGTATAAAATAAGTACAAAATATAAGTCTCATTAACTAAAAAAATGAGTTTTAAGTGAACAGATGTAGTTGAAAGATGAATAAAACAATAACTATGCAGGGAATGGAGTTTCCAGATCTGGATATGAGAACCCTAACATTTTGTAACGCACACAAGCGCATCTTTAAAACTCTATGAAGTGTGGATATATTGAACTCTATCTTCTTTATAAAATCTTTCGTTCTTAGCGCCAAATCCAGTAATCTCAGAGTAGTTAAAGGAAACGCCTTGTATAATTATTTTTGTAATTAACGTGGTCTTCAATGGTGCTTACCATTCACTTGTAATGAAATTCTGAGTTAAATGGCTTGTTCTGTATTTCTTTTTATTGACATGATCTATTTTCCTTGTGGCTGACAGTTTCCTATATTTCTCATAATACTCTTCACTTCTTATTTTCTTACTTAGTAGCGACACTTAACAAAAACGGCTTGGTAGCCCCAGGCGGCACAACACTGTATATCACAGAAGTGAGCAAGAAGTTACACAAGTTGATATAGTCAACAAAACAGATTTCGATTTGTCCCTAATGAGAAAATTCATTCTAGTTTTAACAGGATGTCGATCTTGTTGAAGTTATCAACTGTTCACTGATGGAGACTTGAGTGAAAAACTGTTCATGGCATACCAGACACTAAAGGTAATCCACCCTCTTCTGGGTGACTAAATCACCTATAAGCGCATAGTTCACTTGTCAAACTTGCTGTCTTGGCCGTAGCAGAATATTTGTGGAATTACGAGACAATATGAAAGTACTCACCGCTGCTCTTACAGTGGCAAACTCTACCAGAGCACTGTCTTTCTTCTTCTGGGATATTACAATATTTAAAATGTCACCATACTGTGAAGAGAAAAAAAAATCAAGATATCGGGCCCCGTTGCCACACATCAATCTAAGTAGCTGTAAATTGTTAAAGGTTCTAAGGGGAAGTTGGTTTTAGGCTAACAGTAAAAAAGTAATATATCAGAGCTTTCATACATCAGCTAGATGTCAATATAGGACTATGTATTTGTGTTCTGTCCATGAGAAATGGAGAAATGGTAACTGCCCATCTTCTGATTGAGTGAGTTTGGTCAATATAGACTGAAGAAATGTGTAGAGATAAATTCCATAAATTCTAACTCAATTGTGTCTGATTTGGAGGCGAATCGGTGTGTCACCTTTTGAAAGATGCGATGCTGTCATGGTGCTGTCATCAGCTTTACACTTCCACTTCAACTGAAAAAGAGAGAGTGAGATGGAAAGAGGGAGAAATGTAAAACTGTTGCTTTAAATCTCATTTGACATAGTTACAGAGCAAATAAAAAAATATATTGGGATATTATTTACATAAAATCACAAACCCAAAAAAAACCCCCCTGAACAACAGTTATTTATTAATAATGGCTGAGGAGAAGGAAAGGGGTCTCGTTCCAATGCCACACAGAGATCAATGTGGAACAAGAACATGAAAGGTCAAAGAGCAGAAATCAGACCTGAAGCTCAGCAGGCCCTACAATTCACAATAAACTCTATCTCTCATTTTATAACGAAGAGAAAGGAAGGGATTGATTAAACTAACATGGGAGCCTGTGGTGTGCACAGCATTGACTCATCTACTAACCACCAGATATTTTAATGACTCATTTACAGATGTTAGTGGTGCCACTGAGAATGTTTTTAAATGAAGTGTGGATAGCAGCTGGAGAAATCTTTTATATAGTGTCATGCTAGTAACTGTGGTGGAGTATATGAATGTGAAGGGGTCATTCAGAGTGCTTGTGGTGACTTGTGCTAACGTTAACTTCCAGATCTGAGTTTACTTGATTGTACTTAATCAGCCATTAGAGATAGACTGAAATGTGCCCTACTGATTATATAGATTCACTTGTAGTACAGATGCTTCCACAAGCTGTCATTTCTCATTATGAATCATTGGAGCATTTGAACTGCTTTCATTCATCAAGAAACTCCTTCTGGGAATCACTCAGTTATGCTATTATGTTCTGTTCTCTTTATAAACTTATTCCTATTAAAAAAAACAAAAACAAATAAATAAGGGAGCAGGCTTTAAATGATGCTTGAATTTTGAAAGGAGGTCATTTTCAAGGTTAAACACCACTCCAAGAATTTTTCATAGTCACATGCTCGGATTCTCTGGCAACTTCTTCGGTACATTTCAGACAACCCAACCATATAGCTACAAATAAGAGCAATATTTTTTCCCTTCCAGAGCAAAAGCAAATGCCCTCACTCGAAAAATAACACTACCTAACGCGAGATGGTCAGACTCTGGGTTTTTTAGCTCATTTTTCTAAGCTGTGGTGAATGATGGTTCAATTGAATTACCCGCAACAGGTGGTTAGTTTTTTTTCTATTTACTGTATATATGTAGGGTAAAAAAAACTTCCCAAGGTCATATAGCGACTACCTGAACTCAAGAGAAAAACAAATAGAAATAGTGAAGAGAGAGGTAGTTCTCTTAGCAGCCTCCATGGGTCCAATGGTAACAGCTTGGTGGACCTGAGATGTGAGCTCACAACTTTCCCATTAGTACTCCAACACCTTAACCAGCAGGCTACCACATCCCCTGTCACTATGATGCCACATTTTCTCCACTTGGTGATGATGGCCTTCGTGCTCCATTGTACATCTAATGTTTTGTAAATTCATTTATATTCCTCCATGGTTTTAGCCCTTAGATGAAAATCCTGAAGATACTCTAGACAGATATACAATATAATAATGACATTTAAACATGAGTTTGAATTTGATTGCTTCATTCTGAGCGCAATCACATGCCCTTTTACAAAAGAATAAAGATCTTGGTTTTGGGAACTTTAACAGGGGTGTGTAGCCTCCCCCCATATCCACATTAAGTGTTGACATTCTAGGCAGTTCCTTTAAATAAACTTCAAGCAGCAGTGATGTACTATAAGTGACTCCTTAAAGGAATACAAGTCGTACCTTTTACAAAAAGAAAATGGCCATAAAAGGTAATGCTTTCTCAGACAGAGTCTCAGAGTGTTAAAGATATCTAACAAGTACATTTAGCGCAAATGAAATGTAATTCAATGGCATTTGACCTATAATTTACCTCTGGTGTATATTTTTAAATAAGCATACAACATACATATCACTTAATTCATTAGAAGATAGAGTTGGGAGCAGTAAGAAGTGTACTGAAGTGATTAATAACAGCAAGCCATTAACTAATGCTGAACTGTGTCCACTAAGAAGACAATTGGCAGCCTTTCCAAAGGCAACAGAATAGGTCTTTATGTACTTAGAATTCTTCCTAAGATCTGCCAGGAGGATTAGATTCAGAGTGAAGCGTCATTTGAAGGGAACTTGGGGAAAATAGAAAAGGGTTACAGGGTCATATACAACCTGTTTAAGAAAGTTTGGTTTCCATAATAAACACATGAACTGTTTGTTTGTTCATTTCTTATTTTTGCAGGACCTCATATTTAACGTAATTCACCACACCAAGATTCTTCCTATGTAACGTGCATAGACATAGACATGAGCACTCTTCCTGGCTCTCGCATGCTTGAATTAAATGTTTAATTAAGAACATTAATTTGCATAAAAAAGGTGGTAAAAGTACCTTTAAGGGTGACATTTCTGTTGTCTTGCCGCACTAATGAAACATCTGTCGAGAGATGGAAAAAATGGAGGTGGGGTTGAAGAGAGACAGTGAGTGATAAGTCGGTGTCACTGTTCAAAACTATTCGTATCACAATCAAATCATCATTTGAACACGCATTCACGTTACGAACAAAGTGGGGTTCATGGAAGTGTGAATTACACACAGAGAAGCTTCATCTACCATTAGCATTTACACCTTTAATTCTTTCATCCTGCTTGTGTTTAGTTTTAATATCCTTAGTTGTATAAACAAATCATTTTATTATCAAATAACACCTTTTATGATGCAAGATTTGTATCATTGGTTGTGTATCATGATTATAAAAAGAAAATACAATAACAGTGCAATTATTTGAAATGGTAAATTGGTTTGGTTTATCGAGAGCATGTGTACGAAATGTTTTGCATGCGAGTTGAATATTGTGTAAGCTCCAAGCAATAATAGCACACAAGTACCTACATGTGTGGACTGAGCACTGAGCCTCTGCTCCCTCTCTTTCTGGATCCACTCTACAATCAGCCTCTGCTCTTCTTGCAGCAGTCTGGAGACCTCTTCTCTCAACCGGGCAATCTGCACAGGTGTGCGCACACAAACACACACACACAGAACCCAGTCAGACTTAATTTACTGCAGACAAATGCAAATCATGCTTACATAACACATCAACACATACAAAGTGCTATAGGAATTTCTTCAAATCTGACCCAAACCGCAGTTCACTATGTACTATGAGAAACCATATGAATGGCAGTAACCTTAAACCGAGTGTCTTAATACGGAACACCGTCACCTACTGTCTGTCAACAAATTAGGTTTCCACATATCTAAATTCAAACCATGCTCCAGCTCAGGAGAACCCCTCAAAAAATTTCACTCCACAGGCATGTGAAGAATTTCATTCATTATTCTCTTTTATGGGGATAAGGCAAATTATTCTGCAGTTTGACCACAGTTAGTGTCCGTAAATGATTAGTAAGAGAAGAGCGGATACCAAGTGGAAGCAGTGGTTTTCATTCGGTCATTAGGAGACATTGGAGGAAAAAGGAAAAAAAAAAATAGATGGTTGAGAGTGAATGAGTATCAAGGTAGAGAAAGAAACCCGGCAACTGATTTCTTTTGTTTAGTAGATGCATGGACAAATTAATTGCGAATTAAATTCTACACTGATCTGCAGCAGTGACTTACTGCATTTGCTTTAAAGCAGCTTTATTAGAAACAACATGAGGCATTAGTCTCATTCCATTCTAATGATTTTAGACAGTATCAGAGATAATGAAAGAAAGAATTCATTTGTTACTTGAACAATGACGCTACTATGTAGGTAATTTGGCAGGAGTTCTAGTTGATTCGGTTGTATCGGTCAATTAAACCG
This sequence comes from Bagroides melapterus, assembly GCA_028566695.1. Classification (NCBI taxonomy): domain Eukaryota; kingdom Metazoa; phylum Chordata; class Actinopteri; order Siluriformes; family Bagridae; genus Bagroides; species Bagroides melapterus. The sequence goes on from JAOTRN010000002.1 coordinate 6,101,298, forward strand.
ATACATTTATTTGATAGAGATGCTGTCCATAGCGTGAAATAATCCTTGAGTAAAATATATCATGACGTATAGGTTGTATATGTAATCCAGCAAAGATATTAATAAAACAATGACATTGATGGAACTTTAATAAGTATTTATCATAATGTAAGAATTATAGAAGTATTATAGCTTTTCTAAGGATTATTTAAGGAGGGAAAATTGTACAACTCTAAAGATTCAAAATCGTAACATTAAATTAGCTGCTGATTACTGAAACAAGTATTGCTTTAAATACACAGTTAAAGGCAACACTGCCAAGTTTTTTTTTTTTCATAAACAGCAACCCTTTCATTCCCAATGTACAAGCCTTCAGGTTCTGCCAGACTAGGTGTTCTTGTTGTAGGTTGTTTTGTTGACTAGGTTCAATTTAAATGGGCCAGGATTCAGGGCAGGAGATTTTTTTTGTTGTTTTTTTGTTATTGATTTTTTTTTGTTGTTTTTGATTGCTTGTTTGGTGTATCTACGTTACAAAAACCTGGGCAAAATATGCTGTGACGACCCCGAACAGAGAAGAGCTGAAAGAAGAAGAAGAACAACAAAGTAGATTACAATGGACTACATGTGAAATAATATGTGAAACCCTAAGCTGTGGCGAGTCTCTTGTTGCCTAACTCATTGTATCTGTGTCCTACTAACAAAAGAGCCCTACTGCACAGCTTCAACTGCCTGTGACAGTGACGCCTCATTCTCAGATGCGCTAAACCACCTCTACGCTCGGTTTGAAGCGCAGAAAACCATCCCAGGTACTCTGTCTATCCACGGCTGAGGTGAGGAGGACTCTGTACAGAGTAAACCCACGGAAGGCTGCTGGACCAGACAACATTCCTGGCAGGGAATGTGCAGAACAGCTAGCAGATGTCTTCACTGACATCTTCAACATATCCCTGAGCAGGGCTGTTGTTCCCACGTGTCTTAAAGCAACCACCCTCATACCGAAGAAGTCCAAAGTGTCCTACCTCAATGACGATTGTCCCGTAGCACTCATACCCATCGCGATGAAGTGCTTCAAGATGCTCATCATGAGGCACATCAAGATACAGTTACCACCTTCTCTGGACCCCCTGCAGTTTGAATATCATCCAAATGTAGTATGTGCAAATGTGGGCCTGATGTAGTATGTGCAAATGTGGGCCTGAACACCTCTCTCTGCAACTGGATGTGTGGTAATAATTGCACGTGTAGTAATAATTGCTTTCTGTAAAAACTCATTACCTCACCATAAAGAAACTGCTGCTATTTGCATTTACTACTGCATTTAATTTGATTTTGAGTCAGCACTAATTTTGGTGTTTTTGTCTTGTCTGTATGCACTGTCTTTTGTCTTCTGTCTGCACTAGGTTGCACAGATGTAGCTAGGATTAACCTAGTTTAAATCCTTAGCTTTATCTTGTATGTAGCTCCGTTGTCTCATTTCACTATGTACTGCTTAACCGAATCCTCGGGAAGTTTTCGGCCATTAGAGGGCACAGTTTCCCCAATTTTTGGCCGTATGTTTCTTTGTGTTTCAGCTAGAGGAATGATGTTTTGGGACAAAATTGAATGAATTTCGCATGCTTAAAGTCTCGTGTGGACAGGGCAGAGCAAATTGGCGGGTTGAGCGGATGTGTTTTCATGAGTTTGTGAAAGTTGTCCCAAAAGTTGTTTGAAGTGATTAATTCCCACACTTTATTAGCAAAATGTCTTCAAAAAACAGTGATTAAAGCCACCAAACTAAAACTGGATCTTAACAGGAAGGAAGAGGAGGTTAGAGAGATGGACGATGACTACACAAGAGTCCATGCAAAATAGAAGAGAACGCGGAGAAGGTTTGCTTCCTTCAAATCCTAAAAAAACAGACGGAGAAGAGAGTTAAATATCTGTTAAAGAGGAGCCTGAAATTTCCAACAAAACCATTCTAGTGGCAATTTTAAATCTGGAGAAGAAGGTGTAAAATTTGACAGATGTATGCAGATGCCTTAACCTAGCGGTAAAGAGTTTTCTTGGATTAAACCTAATGGTGAAAGAAAATCTAGGATTGACTTTTGGTTGGTTAGTGATATCTTTAAATATGGTTTACAATCTAAAATTTCTAAGGCACCCATGATGAATCATTGTTTTATAGATTTGGTTTTAGGTCCTGAAAATAAGAAATGTAGGAATAAAGGTTATTGGAAGTTTAATGCCAGTCTTGGATGAATAAATTCTAAAAAAAGATTAAGGGATTAATAGAGTTGGATGATTCTTTTTAATCTAGTAAATGGGAATACTTAAAATTTGAGTAAAAAAAAGAAAAATCTGTTGAAAAAATTGGGGAAATGTATTTATTGCTTCCTCAGAAAGCTAAGAAAGTTAACTTTAAAATTTTAAATGAGATTTATCCCATAAACAAGTTTCTAAGACTAAAA
>JAOTRN010000002.1:6132844-6154481 GCA_028566695.1 Bagroides melapterus
CCTACTGTACAGCAGGGGTCGGGATTTGGCTCCTGATGAGCCGGCAATTCCAGTGAGGGTGGAGTGTGTGTGTGTGTTTGTGTGTGTTTGTGTGTGTGTGTGTGTGTGTGTGTGTGAGAGAGAGAGAGAGAGAGAGAGAGAATGGTATGAATCATGGGCACACATCTACTCTCCATCGCTGTAGCGATAATAAAGCATACGGAGCTCTCCTGCCTGCCTGTGATGTGATGTGGATGTAGGGGAAAATAGGAACTGAATTTCCTGAAGCACTTTAATGAAACAGAGGTAAGCCTGCCTGCCTATACTCGCCTTACATTGTGCTGTCGTTATGGAAAAAAAAAATCGATGCATGGCGAAGTCGTTTTCCGAAGTTAGACGATTTAGAAAAAGTGGAGCCTGGCATACCTAAAATTCGTCATATTTAGCAACTTGAAACCATGAAATGTGAAATTTTCAGAGCTCTCGCTCACCGTTATTATTCCATTATAAGAGTGTCATGTGGAGGATTTAGCGCTGGTCATTTAGAAATAGTAGGCTATGTATATATAGCACGATGACTTTGACCTAAATGGGTATATTGTTTATAGAAACAAGCGTATATTGTTTATAGAAACAATAGGACTTTAACTGGAACGAAAACACATCTTCAGCTCTGTAGGTTTCTCTCAGCGTCTCAGTTTTTTTTTAAAGACTGTTCTGCAGATTTCATGTGTTTGGTGGCTTTCTCGGGATCTGTATTCGTGAAGACTAGAGCTTGTCTAATCTTTGTGTTGTTGTGTAATTTATCAGCAGGGTAGTGTCTTAAGCGACACGTTGTGTACATGTTCGATGTGGGCTTGTTTCGTATCTGTAGTCTCCACATTCCGCACATCCAGGTCACGTGATCGCTGCCTCCATGCTGTTTTCCAGCTGCTATACTCCTACATTGGGAAATTGTCCAGTGATGTAACACTCTAGGTCAGGGGTATTTAACTAAAATTTGTGAAGATTCAGTACTGTAAATTGCACTGTTGTATGAGAATTAAGACAATTTCACATAATTCATAGTGCTGTACCACCCTTACCACGTTTGACCTGTCTAATTGGTTTTATATTTACAGAATAGGCACCCTTAAACTCAACTTACGGACATTACAGATCAGTTGAAGTTTAAGGTTTATCAGATATGTGATCATTGGATCTCTTTACAGATTAGAGTCTGTACATAAAATGAAACATTTATGATAATCTGTGAAAATGTTCCCCTTTTTAACCTAATGAGGTGCTTTCAGCTAAATCACAAGTCTTCAACACTGGGCTTGTCCCCCTGCACTGCATGTTTAAGTGTTTCTTTGCTCCCAACAAACCCAGTTTTCATCAGACGGAGTAAAACAGAAATTAAACAAGAGTTAAATCATTAAACAAAGCACAATTTAAGGATTACTTTACCGAATCACAGCTTATCTCCTGGGTTATTCACTCACAACAGTTCCTACAGTTTATTCAGAAATATGCAATAAACAACATCCAGTGAGAGGAAGTTTTGCAAATAGAAACTCATGGTTGATGAGTGAGCACAGAGGAGAAGAGTGAGACTGGTGTGACTGGAATTGCATGATGCTATCATGTCAATGGGGCAAGGAATATGGTGAACATCTTGTAGAACCCATAGAATTGAGGCTGTTTTTTGAGAGGAAAGTGAGTCCCTACCAAGTACTAGTATAGTGTTCCTAATAAAGTGCTTGGTGAATGCAAGGGGTTAAGCCACAAAATAGAATATGCTAAAACAAAGAAGAGTAAAGAAAAGTAAATTTGTTGATCTGTATCGAGTTTGTCATATGGTGATCAGCTATGCTACATAATTGTTTAATGTGCTCAGTTTGTTAAAATACATTGTCCCTAATTATGACTCCTGCTCTAGATTTTACATTTAAAGAAATCACCAATAATTCGGATCAGGGAACCTGTTTACTATATGATGTGTAGAAATATTTGTTGATAATATGTGGAATTCAATGAGTGATACAGTGTAAAGGCATCAGAGTGTGATCTGAAATTAGTATCTGGTCAGATTAGGGATGTGTTATCCCGTCCCTGTTGTGTATGTAGAAACCACCAAGATCTTGCACTTCGTTATGAGCCATTGTACCATGTGCTTAACAGAAACTTGCTCAGCTCTTTTCTTGTCTGGGGGACAGTATCAGGTGCCAGCAATTTTTCCAATTTTTAAAAAGGAAATTCAGCCATATGAACCTGGACAAATAAATGGGAGAACCTGCAAGAAAATATAATGGAGTCATTCACACTTCAGCAGCACAATTCACAATTATATCAATCATGGCGTTTGTTTTGTGGAAGACTAATAACTTATAATTTCACTCTTTGATGTCATTCAAAAGAGAATGGGTTCCCTTTTGAGTCTGGTTCCTCTAATGGTATCATTTCAGTGAGTTATTCACCGCTAGTGTCACTGCTAGATTTCACGTTAGGGTTCTTGGCCTAAATCGAAATGTACATCTGGATTTCTGTAAAGCTGCTTTATGATAATATTTATTGTTAACAGCACTATAGAAATAGAATTGAATTGAATTGAACTTTAGACTCCAAGCTTCACTTTTAAAAATAGCTATGAAAAAAATAGCACAAGTGATCACCATCAACAGTATTGCCACCGTGGGACACTACACGGATGTATAAATGGTCCTTCCTTACTGGTTATGGAAACGTTTGGGTTTGGGAAATAACCCAAAAGGGTTTAGTTTGGCAAAGGATTTATTTTCCACTTTGCAGCAGTGTGAGAGTAGTCTGGATATACTGCAGTAGTCACCATTTTGATGTTAACTTTGCTAGGCATTCATTAGAAAAATACATAGTCAAAATAATACATCACCAGTGGTTTATATAATGGAGTAATCACTAATTAGAAGGATATTGTGATGTACTCTAAAAACCATTGGCTCAGACAAAGTTAAAATATGCGTTAATGTTTGTCCTGTTTGTTCTGTGTGTATATTTAAAAAAACCTGATCAGAGATTTAAGTTGATGGTATTCCAAGTATGTAACCTATTGAACCAGTGTTAATGTATTCATCGATAGAGATTTAAAAACACTTTTGTACGTCACTCTGGATAACGATGTCTGCCAAACTATTTAAATATAAGACAACAGAAAAGAGTTTTACATGGCATTCCATACCACAGATAATTTAAGTGTTTATTGAATGCAGAGTCTAATATGGAACAAACATCCCTAGCAAGTTGCCAGTTACTGTTTAACCAGGATTCAAAATCTATTTTGCCAGAAAAATGAAACATTTTGGAGGGAGATGAAGGAGAAGAAGCGTGCGCTTATTACCATGGATTACGTGTGATACTGTCTTTGATCCCATTGGTGGTTGCTGTACCAGTTAGCTCCATAATTGAAGACAGTTAAACTTTTCTCAGCTTTGACACATAGCTGGGCACGCCCACATCTCGTCACCAAAGTTTGCTGTCTCTGGAGGTCAGCAGCTCTTACTGTATGTGTGAGCATCATTGATTGGTTTAGGCTAATCTGAGAATGCTAGGCCGTGATAAAGGACTTCTGCAAAAAGTTTAATTTACTTACTAAAAAGTACAGCAGTAAACATGCAGGTGTACAATGTATCATTTTGGTGTCTGAGACAAAGAGCACAACAAATGCAACAGGGTGTGTAGGCTAAACACGAAAAGAACTACATGTAGGAATAAACAAGGAGGAGTCAGTAAAACCGACGTGTATTGTGTACTGGCAGTAGGATTCAGTATAACTATTTACTTTATCTGAAACGCTTTTCTGTCTTTGTGGTTACGAGTAAGAAATGGCTGATGTTTGTTCTTTGAGATTGTGCTATCAAGACAAGACAGTCATTTAAAGAGGAAGGATGACAAATTTCCATAGTCTCTTTAATCCAATATCTTAACCAGTGACAAAAGAAAACTGGAATGTTGACTCTAAGCACCAAGATATCTTTTGTTGATTTCCTGACTAGAACAATACAATACAATGTTTAAATTTCTGTTTAACTAAATTTATGTTAAATCTATATTATATCCAAAAGTCACACTGATATTCACTCTTATATATTACTCAGCTGTATAAAGCAAATGACTCTCTCCAGTGTCACACAGATGAGGATGGGTTCCCTTTAGAGTCTAGTTTTTGTTAAGGTTTCTTACTCATATTGTTTCAGGGAGTTTTTTTCCTTGCCACCATTGCCTCGGGTTTGCACATTAGGGATAAATATGAATTAAATTGTAAAAATTGTCATTTTTATTCTGACTTTCTGTAGTCCTGAAAAGCTCATTTGAGACAATGTCCATTGTTAAAAGTGCTATACAAATAAAATAAATTGAATTCTTAGCTTATTAGATATCCAATTTCTTTAGTCTCAGGAACATTTCCGAATTGACTGATATGTTTATAGACTTTGTCACAAACACAACGTGACTGGAAAAAGATGTGATCAGACAAATGTAGGTTAACACCCAAGAGAGCATTCACTCTTACACACTGCAGTGTCAGCATCAACATTTTTTCCACCTCAAGTGGTTGTATTTCAGGAGCAGGATATGTCAGGATCACATGAGATATGGAGTCAAAAAGGAGAAACAGCATAACTTTGTTGTTATGGTAACGTGTTTCCTTTTTTCACCATTGTTCACGCTTTAAAAAGGAAGCGCTCGGCACTGCGTGGAAGTCCTTACATCCTGTAAAAATGAAAACATTTGAGCAAGCAATACATCTTGAAAGCAGAGTAGCACACCCTGAGGAGAAAAAGTAAATGGGAACATTTGTTGTCTCTAGGGTGTTGCCCTCAAGTACAGCCTTTGTACCTTTACTATGTGTTGTTGTACTGTATCAGTTAAATTTGAACTTTTCTCTTTTTCATACAAATAATTATCCGGTTAGAAGCCAGTTAGTCAAATCTAATCTCACAAGCAGGCTTAAGAAAGTGATTGAAAAGAATATAAATGCTTGCTGTTGTTTGCTTTTCAGTCTTAGTCACAGATAAAAAAATAAGCCAAATAAGCCTAATTCCTTTTGTTCTGTTAATAATTAACTTTGTATTAGAAAGGCGATTCTCAATTCCTTTTTAATTTGGAGCAATTGGAAGCACATGCCAGACTTGATTAACTGCATGAGAGAGCTTTTTCTGTTGTTGTGTATCTGAATACAGCTTTAGCAGGCAACTCCCAAAACTCAGGACAGGAACCAGGACCAGGGCCCAAACACATGAGTAGAATTGCAGGTTCTGTGGTTCTCACTGTAAAGACGTATTGTCTGTAAAGGAACACTGCAGTAACACTTTGCGTGGGCATCACCAAGCACTTACTGGCAGCAAGAGAGAATCTGCCTGAACAAAAGTGCCAACTGGCAAGAGTCCATTTTTCCGTAAGGGAACAAAAATGCTTTTTACACAGGATTACTGAAGAAAGGTTTTAATACTATAGTGAACAACATGCTTGTGTGTTTTGTGTATTGTGATTTTTTTTTCTTTTAAGGATTAATTAAGGAAGATAATAATAATAATACTAAAAACCTTGTTTAAATGATTGTGTGCTGTTGCATACATTCCATGCTTCTTGATCAACAGCCATTTCTTTAGGCTGTAGGAAAATACTAATTCACTTCTCCAGCCTGTCCTTTTTAAGAAGACGTCTTTGGTGAAATGTTTAGCAAAGGTTTACATATTGGGACCTCTGACAGATCTGGAATTCCATTAGATGAATTCCGGAGGATAGATAGCGCTTCAGTCCTTGGTTCTATCCTGGGCTTGGATCTGTTTGCAGTTTAGCATGATTTCTCCATGTGTTTGCCCTTGGTTCTTAGGTTTTCTCCCAAAACATGCTAGTAGGTGAATTGGCTACACTGGCTAAAACATAGGTGCCCTGTAATGGATTGTCATTCTATCCGCTACCTTAGTATTCCTTGGATTTTCCCATAATGCTCCAGATCCACTGTGACCCTGACCTGGATATAGTATTTAATGAGTGTGTGATAGAATTACAGTAGAAGATTAGGTGTATTATTCATTTTTGGATTAAACTGAAAAGAAAAGAGAAGTGATGGTGACCCGGGTTCTAATTGTATTGAATTTTATACATATTTGGCATTCATTCTGACATAAGTACCTCTTTGTCCTGAGTAAATCTCTTGGCAGCAAAGTCATTGTATTTGCCATAGCAGGCTGGGCTTTGTGCTCACTGTTTAACTTGTTCCCATTACTCAGCATGTGCAGCATGAGCACCCTGTACATTTGTTTACATGATGTTCAGTATATTGTGTGCTCTATGCTGCTTTGTGTTTATATGACATGCTTTGTGGTCAATATCTAATACTTCCTTACGAGGCTTTAAGGTTTAAACCATTTTTCCTTTCTAAGAAGGGTTGTAAGGTTTGCTACCTTATAAGGCAAAATACAGTCCTCTTTTAGGTAATGATTTATTGCTGAAAATCTTTAATGGATTGTTTGGATCAATCATTTGTAGAAGATTGTTAGTCCTGTTTATGCTCATTAATCAAACTCTGTAGAAGATAATGTTACTCATTTTCATGTTTATGTTGTCAAAAACATGACAGTAGGAGGATTAACTATGATAAATTGAATGTGCGTGTTAAGGTTAAATTTATTTGAACTAAGAATAGACGCATTAATATAGCAAATAATCTAAATGGATCATAACCACAATATACAATACATAGACTAGATAAAATGTTAACCATCATATAAACTATAAACACTGGGTATCTGTGCGACTAAAGAACAGAAATAAAGACCCAATCTCTGTTTGTTCGTAGAAAGATGATCCTCTTGTGCTTTTCACTTTAGGGATTCTACTTGATGAGTACTGTAAAAGACTTCTGAAGCATTCATCAACTCAAGTTCTTCAACAGCAGTCATCTTACTCTGTATCTGTGGGCCAAGATATAGCAAATATAAAATAAAAAAGTTCAATTATTCAGCAGTAACTGAACATGCACATTTTGAGAAAGTCAAGCAAACAAATACAAGGACCTATTTATAGTGAGTGAAGTAAGAAAAAAATTTCCTTCTTTCCAGCGCTAGGCATTTGTTATTTCAGCTCAGATATCTAGCTGAAGTAGCATTTAGCTTCACTGTGGATAACTGTGCTATAACAGCTCAGAGTTTCCAACACTATGAAATTTCCTGCATGACCACATCTATCTCAAAATAGCAGGAACGTTTTACACCACATTTGGTATAATATTCTCAGTTTGCTTCCAGCCATTACAATGCCTGTGGAAACAGAGCAGAGTATGTATATCTGTTTTGCACCAAATTCCATTAATTCTATTCATATTTCCCATCCTAACAAGGCTGAGTGTTGTTTGTATGAGTCATGAACATTGGTGCTGTGACAGGAAAAAACTGTAGTCATGAGGTGATTCTCTTGTGATTTTCCTTAAGCCTTAAGAGAAAAAATGTTACTTGTTTGCAATCATACAGGTTTTGAGTCTGAGATCCTGTTTGAAATTTATGCTAGCAGTATATTTCTATTGCTAACAGGAAGGATGCATGAATAATAGTGATGTCTGCAGAATTCAGTCTAGTGAATTGCTTTCTGAGGAAATGCCTGTGCATGGAGGGCGTAAATGACTAAGGAGTTAAAGTGATACTGTGAAATAAAACATAAAATGAACGCACATCTACTCCAGACATAGTTTTTTGAGATCTACTAATTGAATAAATATACTTAGCCAATGTTCATACACACACAGCAGATCAGAGTATACCTACCAAAAGTGGTCCAAGGAACTTTAACCTTGGACCAGTGACAGGGTCAAGGACACCCAAGGCTCAATGATGTATATGGGGATTGAAGGCTTGCCCCGTCTGGTCTGATCCACAGAAGGGCTACTGCAGCACAAATTGCTGACAAAGTTCAATGCTAAGTATGATAGAAAGGTGTCAGAACATAAGGCACCTACACTATATTAGGTTGGTGGTTTTACTGGTGATTTTATTTTTAACTGGTGGTTATAGCTAATCGGCGTATACAGTTTTATACATACTGTATATAAGGTGTATACAGTTTAAAAGGATCTGTTCAATCTGTGCTTTGATTGCATATTGTATATCATGTCAATTTTTCAAGTATGGAAATGACAAATGTGTATGCTCATAACATTGTAATTTTCTAATCATTCAAACACTGTCACATCAAGAGACAGAATATCACAGTAAAACTGTGGTAATTTTCTTTCACTGTGGTATTAGTTGTGATAACATGGTAATAGCTTACAGGCACGCTTATCTTCAAAGTAACTTCTAGAGAAACAGGTTATAAAGGAAACACAGATCTGGACCTGCTTTACTCTATTAAATGCATTTTTATAGACCTACCCCTTAAGATTCAGTCTGATCAAAACAGAGTAAAACAATAGTGTTGTTATATACAGGGGATAAGGATTGTATTGATTATTAGTAAGCTGTTTTGGCCAAACAGCTATAATATACGCTTTCAGCTAGCTTCTTCATCAAACCTTCAGAGAGTTAACAGAAACACATTGTGTATCTGAACCTCAAATCCAAGATATGGGAAAAGTTGAACTTTGTGAGTTTGTACTTATCTCCATTACCTCCACCTTCAAGTTACTGTCATTTTATAGCAAAATCTGTTCCCTTGCACAAAGCAGGACACTCAACAATAACAGTGACCTACAAACAAGAAACACTTCAATCATGTGAACCAAAAGCATTATAAAGGGTTATTTTTAGATCAAGGCCTTGTCCTGTCAGAAGGTTAAAACCAACATAACAGGTTATGTCATATGTGAAATCAGCCCGTTGTGTACTTTGTTCACACCACAGAAGAGGGAAGGAATCCTAATGTCCATTTCAGGATAATAACATGAGATAGAGCCGGTGCCTTAACCTGCTTTGTATAACTTAGAGTTTGTCAGGATAAGTAGCATATAGATAACTTTATGTGAACTAGATTTCTATAGCCACTCATTAAGTACAATGAAGTACTGATGTAGTCTTGACTGTCAGAAGTCTCTCCTACTGAGCTGCAAGAGTCATGTAATACAAGTGAGGTGATATGCCGTCCTTTAATCATCTGGCTTTTTTGCCTGCATAAATGAGCATGAGGAAGTTGCTGGTAATTCATGTGTTGTATCATGAATTGTTTCTGGTTTAGCAAATATTCAGTATAAATACACAAACCAAGTCAACTATGCTACTCCTCTTGATATAAAAGATTATTCCAGGAAACAGGAAAACATATCACAGAAGAAATCAGAGCATGCCCAGAACAAATCAAGTAGAGACAAGTAGAGGAGAAAGTTTATCTGGCTGATGGAGAGATCAAGGCAAAACGATATGGGTAGAGATCACTGGGATATTTTCAAATTTTGTCTCACACTTATTTCCTACAGACAATCAGTTTTGTGTAAGCAGATATTACCAAAAGGCTCATTATTTCCTGAGAGATTCTTGTTGCACATACTTAACCCTAAACCATAAGAACAGAGCATACGTACTGTATAAAAAATATCATACGTATAAAAACAGAGCATACGTATAAAAATATCAGCATAACGCTGTCATATCAGATCCAAATCTCTGAATCAATTCAGGTTAGTTCTGGAACAACAGATTTAGCATGAACAGTAAATGCAATAAGTGGTGTGAAAAGTGGGTTGAGCCTCTTGTCTTCTGCAGCTGACAATACACCCTGCAGAGATTTGCAGGAGGAGTAACCAAGCCACACTGTCACTGGGTAAAAGCTGTCACTTCCTCCAATTGCACAACACTCTAGTATTGTTTCAATCCTAAATGCACTCTGGATGGAAGGTCAGTCGCTCAGATCAGTGGTGCAGCAGCCATTTGGAAAGATGTTGTATCTGCTCACATCCAGTACCAACACTTAAACAATCCTTTTATATAATATCTCACATACAAACATGATGGCTGAGGGTAGTATCTAGGGCTTTACAGACTCTTTTTTATTTTAATCAGTCATGCGCTGTATTTAAGCAATCATGGCTGATTGCATATATGCAAATAAGAACTTTACGGCAGAGTTTAGGAATGTACATTGTGAAACATCAGATTAGGAATAACCAGGATTCATTTTTAACATGGGGTAATATATGAGCAGTGTGAAATTTGTAAGGAGATAACCCAGGATTCTGTTTGATTGAAATGATGGTTTGGATCTATTCTCAAGTACTATTTCAAGTGTGAAAAGCCCTTCTGTTACTAAGGGAAGTTCTGATCCTGATGTGTGACATGACTTGAATTATTTAGTTAGTATCCAGGACTAATGCTGTATAGAACCTTATGTGAAGAAACCTACTAGAGTTATAAAGACTAATGTTCCATTTGAAAGGTAACAAGTTTCAAGCCAATAGTTATGTAACGTTTAAAACTTTACTTAGCTAGCTATTTTTTGCCTTCATAACTAATGCTAGCTGCAAACTCATACCCTATACAGTCAAGACAATGTTGACCACTGGCCAAGCCACCCGTATGTAGGCCTTCACTAAAAGATGAAAAGCATGCAATTGTCTAGATCAGGGATGTGCAGTCTTATCTGGAAAGGGTCTGTGTGGGTGTAAATTTCATTTCAGTCAAGCGGAAGCCACACCTGATTCTAGTGAAAGTTAAGATCAACTGATTAAACCTTTGGAATTTGGTTTGGCTCCTGCTTGATTGGAATGAAAACCTGCACCCACACAAATGCTTGGTGGAAATGATCGAACAGCCCTGGTCTAGAATATCTTTATGTTTGTACATCAGGATTAGCATTAGGAATTCACTTCGCTGGAACTAAGGGGCATGTTCCAGCATGACAATGCCGCTGTGTACAATAGGCTTTAGGTTCCCTATGACACAGTAGGGTAAGCAGTCTAGAGAACACATGGCTGGATGGATTTATTGATGGATATCCAACTTGCCTCATTTCAGTCAGTACAAGTTGACCTGAACTGTTTTTGTATGTGTTTTTTTATTACGACAGTTCTTCCTCCTTCAGCAACTGAATTGTCTTCACCATGTCACTGAAGTCAGACAGAGTGCAGAAGAAATGGGCAGTAGTGAAAAGTCACCTGGGCTCATCGCAGGACTCAGACTCGAGCACACAGGAGGCCAATCTTGAGAACGCTGAACCAGAGCTGTGTATCCGACTGCTACAGGTGCCCACCGTGGTCAACTATTCTGGCCTGAAAAAGCGGCTGGAGGGAAGTGATCAGGTATGGATGGTACAGTTTCTCGAACTGTCAGGCCTCGACCTGTTGTTGGAGGCCCTGGATCGTCTCTCAGGTCGGGGCTGCTCACGTATCACCGACGCGCTGCTCCAGCTCACCTGCGTCAACTGTGTCAAGGCTGTAATGAATTCATCCATAGGGATCCATTTTATCATGGAAAATGAGGGTTATGTGCGTAAGCTCTCACAAGGTATAACATTTTAAGCATTTTTAATCATTTTTTGACAAAAATGGCCAGATCTGCACCACTATTTATGTGGAGTCATCAATCTCCAGTAAACCAACATAACTATTGATAGATGTTTTCCCCCATCATATCACATAGTATCCAATTTAGAAAATGTTGATGGAAAATGCATTAGGTCTTTCAGTGAGTTTATGACTTTATTATTATTATTATTATTATTATTATTATTATTATTATTATTATTATTATTGACCATTACAAAGTGAAATGGAGATATAAAGTTACCTCAAATTTCCACAATGGGTAACATGATGTCACAGCAGGTTTCATTGCTGCCTCACAGCTCCAGTGTCCGTGGTTTGATCATGAGTTTGAGTTAATGTTTGTGTGGAGTTTCTGAGTATGTTCCATTTGTACAAATGAGTTTTCCCTCCACTTAAAAAAAACATGCTATTAGGTGGACTAGCCAAAATAAATTGTCCCTAGGTATGAGTGAGTATGTGTTTGGAATAGATCCCTATTCAGGATGGGTATTCCCAATTTACACCTGGTGTTCCTGGGAAATTGATTTGACTTTTCAGGCCTAGTGCTGTGCTCTTGAACCTTTAAATGCACTGAGAACAGAAGGCCAAATCTTTATTAAAAAACTTTACATTTAAGGTGAGACAAATTTCAAAGAGAAAAAAACATAAAAATCATTATTAAACCATTAAACTGCCAAAGTCTGCTGCATTAAACTGTTCTATATGATACATTTTTTATCAGTGTAGTAGTACATGAACAAGAGGGTGGTTGTACTGAACAGGTGAAACTCCACATATACAATAACCAAGCTCAGGATGAGAGAGCTGTGAGGCAGAAACACTACTGAAGCACCAGCATGTTGCCAGAAAAATACATTGCATAATAGTTTCAAATTCAAGTCTCATAAGGAATGAGTGAGGAAACATACATGGTCTCATTTAATAGCTGTTTTTTTTATAGGTTGCAGGTTGTTGTTTTTTTTGTTGTAGGTTGTTTTTATATTTTGTGGTTTGACTCCTGCAGCTCTGGATACATCTAACATCATGGTAAAGAAGCAGGTGTTTGAGCTGCTGGCTGCTCTCAGCATGTTTGCTGCAGAAGGGTACAGATTGGCCCTGGATTCTCTAGACCACTATAAGGCAAGTTCCAATTATCAGTGTTTTATTATTAACATATGATCAGTTTCTTTTTCAATCAGTTTTTGTTCTACTCCAAACATACCTGAGTCAAACAAAAAAAATGGAACAAAATAAAAAAATGTTAATTAGAGTCCTCAAGGAAAGATGAGATGTTGAAGTCCCCTTCTTCAAAATGTCTAAAAAGTTAAACTTCATGTAGATATTGAGCAACGTAATGTAGTAGCTACCTATGGGAGTGAAGACAGTAGAGGTCACATAATCTCCTTAATCTTGTATGATGTTGATATGATATACACTGCTAAATTTTGTATACAAATGCTAAATCTCCCTCCATGTTTCATTTTACAACCAAAAAAACTGATTTGCTGTCATTTGGAATGCTAGTTGTGCCACCCACTGATAAACATTATTATTATTGCAATCAGTAGCAGAAACTCCTATTGGTGACATGCAGGAATAAAATGGGAACATAGCATAAAGGATTTGTCTATTTTTGAGAATCTGTCAAAGTTTGACGTACAGAGCTAGGTTTGCACAGCAGAAATGTGTTATTAAGTGGATAGTGCCTTCCTCCAAGTGTGTATTTAGTGTGTTGCTGAGCAGGAGGTCAAAAATATGCAGCTGTTGCCTTCATGTGTCTTGGAGGAAGTATGTGTTACTCTTCACCCTCCCTTTTTTGGTAGTTATCACAGATTTGCCAAGATTAGGGATTCTGAGGCAGATGGTTCCTCAAAAAATGTTCAATACTAGAACAATTCTGCATTCAAAGGACCCGTGAAGAACCCTATTGTCCAGGATTGTTGTGCATAGTGCACAGTGGGGTCCTGTCTCAGAATACTGTTTAGTAATGAGCAGTTTTACAACTCGACTATAGCTATGTCCACAATTTAATCCTATGAACTATATATCACAAAGCGTTCTATTCCAATATATTGTCTCCATGCTCTAAAGCAAAGTGGAGTATAATCTATTGCACTTACAATACACAATGGACTGGTTAGTGTACAAAAAAAATAGGACACCATTTCAGACAAAGGGTTGAGAAGGACAAAACATGGTAAGAAAGGAGACTGACAAAAGGAGCATTTTCTCACATGTTTACACAAGAGCAGCACATGATGGTCAAAAATATCATATTTTTGGTTTATCTTACAGGCAAATGGAATTGTCTTGGTTTCTGTGTGAAAAAAGGAAAGCGTGGGTGGTTTTTAGTGTAGATAAATTACAAAATGACATAAAGTAGGTATTTAATGCCATCCAAAACATAAAGCAATCTATTTGAAGGAGGCTGAAAGAGCAAAAACAGAGGTCACAGGGGAGCAGGGAACTGAACATTAATAGAGCATAGCTAAAAGGATGTAAATGTATCAAAGGATAGAATTGTATAAATGAGTTCCTCTAGGATTTTGGAGAGTTATCTATGATTGATATGTCCAAAAATGCTTGATTTTGTTGTAGTTTGATTCAAAATATGTGATATAAGATGCATAATTTTACTACAAGAATTTGCAAAATCGATAGCTGTACTCATGTTTGACACACAAATAGAAGTCTTTGGCTGAATGTGTGTTGTGATGAAGTCAGGGTCCAAATCTACAGTTAGTTTTGAAAAATTGCTAGCTCCTTTCATGTTCTCTTCGTGTTCTGTATACTCCAGTTTACTCCCACAGTCCAAATACATGTACTTTAGGCTGATTGGCATCTCTAAATTATCTGTAGTGTATGAGTGGGCGCCCAATTGTACCCTGTGATAGATCATATCCAGAGTGTATCCTTGTGTTCTGACCTGGGATAGACTCCAGGTTAACTGTGATTATGAGTAGCAGTGTAGAGAATGGATGGACGGATGGATGGATTAAAGATCCTTGGAATATTACTGAGTTTGCTTGATATTGTATTCATTTAAAAATCATGAAATCCTGGAAGGACAGATGAATGTATCATAAATATAAATTGAAATACATTTAAATATAAACTTTTTCACTTGGTTATACGTTCTTAATATCATATCAAATTTATATTTTAAATTTTATCTTAAAAAAACCAAGCTGTGGTTTTAGCAGTTTCATGTTAGATGTTTAGATTGAGTGTTATTTTTGTCTTGCAGGCTGTGAAGATGCAGCAGTACCGCTTCAGTGTGATCATGAATGAACTGCAAAACACAGATAACGTGCACTACATGGTGACGCTGCTGAGCTTCATCAACGCGCTCGTCTTTAGCACTGAAGACCTGCGGCAAAGGGACAAGATGCGCAAAGAATTCATCGGTATGCAGTATACATGAGAGCAACATTTTCTTTTTTTTTTCAGGAAAACCTGAGAAGTGAGAAGTGTTGATGGGGCAAAAAATAAAATATGTACAATAAAACTGTGATCAACTAGAAACCAGTCTAGTTTATACTGAAAGGATTTTAGTATGTTAACCCATCGGTTTGAAGCTCATCTCTTATATATATTTGCACCAGAAGGTTATATATGCAGTGCTATGACGAAGTGGAGCATTTCCAGGGTGGTTTCCTGCTGAAATTAGTGGAATCTCTACCCATGTGTTCTTCAATTAGTCATCAGTTGCCTAGTTACCATGAACTTGTGTATAGCCTATAAAATGCCTTTCCTGGCATGTTTCACCTCTGGCTTTTCTCTTTAACTCAAATTACCCACAAGTCATTGCTTGTTCACTTAATCGTTTCCCCACTTAATTATAGAACTACATATAAACACATAACACATCAAATCCTACACCACTTTTTTTTTCAGGTGCACTTTTCACATAAGTGATCTTAAGGTTTGTTGACAACACAAAGACCTTTGGTGCTCTCACTGCTGTTGTCTGAGTTCATTTACTGGGCAGGGAACAACCCAATCACTGGGGAGTTAAAGATGCAGGCAGTGAAGTCTCAGAGCCAGTCCCACGCCCAGATAAAAATGGGAGCGTTGCATCTGCCGTAAAAATCTGCTGATTGTATGTTCTTATATCTCAGAATCAGTGTCTAAGCTAAATTTTCATATACTATTATTAAATTAATGATGGTACAGCCTATAACATAATTATGAATAGACATGAAATCATCACCTATCTATTACATGTGAAAAAGAGGAAGACCAGGATGATGGAAAACTAAACTGGTTCAACCTAGAACCAGGACTAGGTGTTTGGGTTTGCTGAGCAGATGTTGTTAAAATAAGGAGTCATGCATTACTAAGGCCTTGAATTACTCATCTTCCTTATCATCCTACCAGGCTCACAGTAGAACAGGGAGAAAGAGTTTAAATATGTTTGAAGCAAAAACAAGATAAATAATAGAAAACTAAGTTTACTTGCACCAATCAGAATGAATTAAAAATTAAAACTGAATTCAGATTTCGAAATTATTGTGTTTGTGTGTGTGTATATATACCTTAAAGATTCAACTATTAATTTACAAGTGCATTACATATATTCTGAACGAAACTTTGAACAAATGCGGAGCATCTATACATCAAGGTATTTTTGAAACTAATTTAGAAAAAAGTTGGATTCAAGCATGTACATGGCAAGTTTTAACTATGTACTGGGTTATTTCAGATATACTCCACCCCTTTCAATCTAAGTGAAATTTTATACGGATGGAAATTACCATAAGCAGTGTCATAAGTACCACCTACAACATCATATATATATATATAGTGTTTGAAATGGTGACTGAATGATAGAAAAGTTGATGTTTTCTTTAAAAATATTAATGCCATGTTTAATGATGTTCGTACATTATTTACGTGCTTTGGGACACCAGACCATTAGCTCTTAGTTGAACTGTTTTCTGCACTGTGTATCAATACTTTTAAAAAATCCGTATTGAAATTCTAGTGTAAATAATAAAATAAACAAAACCCTTTTATATACCGAGTGGCAAGGTATCCATTATGTAGTCTGCTCTATGTTTCCCCGAACCATAAAGTCAGAATATCGAAAGATTGTCCGAAGCAAAGCGCGAGCAGGTTCAATCTACTCCCCTAGTATACTATATAACAAGTGAAATAGCACACGTGGTTAGCGCACTACATTGGAATCCCCAGTACTGTAGCATGCGGTTTGGAACGCGGCCCTTTTTTGTGGCGATTGCTTAACGAGGCCTAGCGATTTAATTGCGCTCACCTTTATGTCCGTGCGGAATTCCGTCCAGAGAAAAGAAAAACGCTATTTGCGTCTTGGGTTTAGCTCACTGAAATACAGGAATGTTTCTAAAGTCACAGACTCGTGGAAGCCTCATGAAAACTGCGTTGTGCTTTTTTATCTTTATCTATCAGGTTTACAGCTGCTTGACCTTCTACCAAAGCTGAGGTGAGTTTAATAACCTATTTAGTGCATTTATAGCATTAAATCACACTTGATTTCCTCTAAACATGTCCAAAACAATTAAAACGAATTTTCTGATTATTACGAACCGTTCTTTGTTTTCTTGCCTATTTTCATGTGCTTTTTACCCTCAGAGAGGAGGAGGATGAAGACTTGATCATCCAGTGTGAGGCATTTGAGGAAGCCATGGCTGAGGATGAGGAGGAACTGTTAAGGCTTTATGGAGGCATTGATATGAGCAATCACCAGGAAGTCTTCATCACTTTGTTTAACAAAGTGAGTTTTTTCAAATGTCCCAGAAACTGATAATTATGATTAACATGTTCATCCACTGTGTATATCTACAAACTTTAATAAAAACAATATTACTCACTACACTGCACATTGCTACTCTTCTGTTTTTAGCCTGAGCATTATAATCTAAACTGTTTTATTATTAAAAATTTGTTGTTCCACTTTCTAAAATGACAGTTAATTTATGCCAAACAGCAAGTAAATGTTTGCCAGTTGTATGTTGTTAAAAAGTCCACACCATGAATCATGTGTATGAATATGATGTCTAATGGTGTTCTAATACTAATGGTCTTCTAAAATCCTGTCCTTGTAGGTGAGTAGCTCCCCTGCATCGCTGCAGCTGCTGTCCATCCTCCAGACTCTGTTGTTGCTGGGACCAGAGCGAACAGACATCTGGCAGGCCCTGGAGGCGTTAACTAACCGTGCTGTCCTCCTGGCCCAGAACTGTGAGTCCACTCTCTGTCTAAATCTCTCCAACATGCTTTCAAAGTCATTTAGGTCTTTTGACGGTCTGGATAGTCCTTATTCTTTATGGAAATGATTCACAAAGTGTGGTCCAGTAACATCAACAGGGTGTGTGACAGGGTGTGTGACAGGGTGTGTAACATTTAGTTACAGTGGTGGAAATCACAATCCTCCATTATCACAATTACTGTTAGTATTTTTGAGTTACTACTGCTATTAGAATATTTAGGTCTAATTTTTTTCTAATATCAAATTTAACTTTCCTAAAATTTAATTAGATTTAATTGTTCTCTTAAATTAAACATGTTTACCTACAAACCGATTGACAGATTGCATTGTTTGGGGGAAAATCTGAGTAGAAAGCTCTAGGCTTGGTTATAGTTAACTGATATAACTGTTGACACAGTGAATGCCTGCCTTATGGAATTCAGATCTCCATTAGATTTGACAAGTTAATAGTAGTAAGTTAATCTATTAGTGGTTGCTTTTCCTCTTATCAAGGGTTTGTGTTGTTCAGAAGAGTTTTATTTGGCAGGTTAAATCTCTTAGTCCTTGTAGGAATTCAGAAATGAAGTTGATCACTGAATTTCTTGGTTTTATTATTTTTTTTTTCTTATCGTGCTTTTGCACCTCTTACAACAGGAATCTCCAGAACTGAACACTAGCAAGAGAACTGTCAGATCATGAATCTTATTACTTATTATTTTCTTATGAAACCAGCGTTTAGTTTAGAGTTGAGTCAAAGTACTATTTTGAGATAAGATGATATTTTAATTCCTTTTTTTAATTAATCTATGCAACTGAATTGTGTAATTTCTGGATTACAGCTCAAATGGAGTCCTGTGAGACGATCATGCTGCGTCTTGTTATTTCCAAAGAATCATCCACCGGTTCTCATTATGTAGATGCTCCACCTACCAAGAAAGCAGAAAAAGCAATTCAGACTGAGCTGATTATTGGGGTGAAAGAATCTTTAGAAAATATATCCAAGACCAACCAAGCAATGCCTCTCAGCTCCACAGAGAAGCTCTGCACAACCCAGCCTCCTCTTCCTTCTCCAACTCCACCTCCACTATCATCTGTACCAGGCTTTGTTGGTGTATCTCCTCCACCCCCACCTGTACCAGGGTTCTGTGGTGTTCCTCCACCTCCTCCTCCACCTTTACCTGGCATGGGTGCTCCTCCTCCTCCTCTTCCTCCTCCTCCACCTTTACCTGGCATCGGTGCTCCTCCACCTCCTCCTCCACCTTTACCTGGCATCGGTGCTCCCCCACCTCCTCCTCCACCTTTACCTGGCATCGGTGCTCCTCCACCTCCTCCTCCACCTTTACCTGGCATGGGAATGCCACCTCCCCCTCCACCCTTCCCAGGGATGGGACCTGGAGGTCCTCCACTACCACCTCCACTCCCTGGCATGCCATTCCCACCTTGCCCACCTCCTATGGGGGGAGATATAATAGTAGCCCAAAATGTTCAGGTTCTGGGAAGAGCTTACAGCATGCCATTGAAAACTGGTCCATATCCCACACTTAGGATGAAGAAGCTCAACTGGCAGAAGCTGAACTCTAGAGCGGTCACTGGTCAGTGTGCCATATTTGATTAGAGAGGTTACAATTTTATAGTAATGTTTTGTACTGTGTTAGTATCAACTTGAACAATTGTTATTTTTATTATTATTCAAGCAGTAATTCAGAAAAGTAGTTCATGAACCACCTTTTTCATGGGTTTTTTATTATTTCATCCTTTCAAAAACAATGTCATTTTTATTTTTATTAGGACACTTAACTGGACACTTAAATGAGACCCTAGTTTTTAAAACACCTTGATGCACATCTACACAAGTCATAATGATTCATTACGGCAAAAGAAAACAGAAAAAATATATTTTCTATCATAGATCTTAATAGTGTGCCATTGACTCAAAAATTGGCTAGTACATTTACTCTGCTTTTTTTTTTTTGCTGTCTGCCTTCCTGTTTTGCCTCAATACCTTGACTAGTCAACAGTTTTCTGGAGTACTATTCAGTGTATTAGCCAACGAGTCTAACTAGTCTGAAGTTGTAGTACACCATTGTCTTATTTTATCCCACATTGTGAGATAAATGCGACTTATTTCTTGAAAATGAGTTGGCCTTCCCACGAATAGAATGGAAAAGGGTGCATCTCAAATGTTTCCTGTTTTTTTTGTAGATGGTTGCAATATATGGGCCTCTGAACAAATCGCTTCCACTCTGGAACCAGACTACACCAGCATCGAGCAACTCTTCAGTCTCCCAGTGACTGAGCCCAAAGAGAAGGGCCCAGCCGCTCCTGCCAAGAAAGAACCCAAAGAAGTTTGTGACTTATGTTTACATCTGCATCACAGATTCTTGCTACAAAAGATTGCAATAAATTAGCTCCTAATTCTTTCCTATTTTGTAGATTTCCTTTATTGATCCCAAGAAGAATCTGAATCTGAATATCTTTCTCAAACAATTCAAATGGTAAGCTGATTAATGTAGATAAACTTCCTTCATTAGTCATCAGATCATCATGTTTGTTCTCCTTGTCTTTTTTGAACAGCTCTAATGAGGAGTTTGTGGGCATGATTCAGAAAGGGGATCGTTCCAAGTTTGATGTTGAGGTGTTAAAACAGCTACTGAAACTCCTTCCAGAGAAGCATGAGGTGGGTCACTCACCCCTGAATGTAATTTATAAAACTGTAATGATATGTTCTAAGGTTTATCCCAGCAGGAGATTTTAAGAGTTTCAAAGGCCAATATGGCTAGTTATGGTTTTGTTTGACTGTTAGTGGCAGACTAGCCAATCAATCTTTATGATTAGCTAAAACAAACTGGGCAGAAAGCACTCTCCTCCAAGCATTTTGAGGAACGCTAATGTCGGTTTGAGAAAACATTTATTGGCACTCCTGACTCCAGATTGCAGTTGTCCTGCAAAAAGCCTTGTTACTGAAATTGAAATTTTTTAAAATTACTGTCAAAGGTGGCGACATTGTTCTGGATAATGGTAACATCAACCTGGTGGATCTTCATTGCATGTGTCAAGGAATATTCCAGGACTCCATTCTTTATGTCCTCAGACCAGGTTGTTACTTTGTTGTCAGCAGTTCTTTATTTGATGGCTTGCTTTATTTGACGCTCTTGTGATGAACAAGCAGGCTTTGCTGCAAAGGAATACAAGTACAAATTGCCCACCATCAAACCTCAAACCAATAATGCACTCGTACATTTAAAAACATTCAAGACTCACACATTCTACTGAACAGAGAAGAACTGTAAAACAATAATGACTGTTAAACTAATGGACTGCCCTACACTTAACAATTCTAGACAATGCTTTTAGCTTTTAAAATTCAGTAAGAATCGTAGGATTGTAAAATAAAATGGCTGATCAAGTTAGGACATTCTGTAGATTTTTATAGTAGTACATTACTACAATTTTACACAATGCTTTACTCAGAAACTCCAACTATAGGAGTTTTCCCAAATGTCTCACCTTGACATCTTATTGAGTACCAAAGTAAAAGACCTTTTATATAGCTGCTGGTTTAATTGTAATATGGTATGACCCTTGAGGTACCAGAATAGGAAATGCTCCTGATTGTACTGCTCCTGATTATAAGACCCAGCAGCCTGTGGGGAAGTTTCCAATTAGAAATTGTTGAGAGATCTTGATGTTTTTCATCGTTCCGCCTTCTCGACAGTTCGTTCTCACGTGCTCTTAAAGTAGCATGCTGATTAGCTAGAGTCCTGCCCATTCGCGATGATAAACACCTCTGAGAAGAAAAAGCATTCAAGTTATGACCTGTTTTGTCTGTGTCTGATTGTAGATCGACAACTTGAACTCTTTTCAAGGAGAGCGAGACAAGCTTGCCAACGTCGACAAGTTTTACCTTTCACTCCTCGCTGTTCCCTGGTAACTTCCTTCTTTTTCACCGTTATAATAAGCTTTAAATT
>JAOTRN010000002.1:6154581-6166810 GCA_028566695.1 Bagroides melapterus
CGACAAGTTTTACCTTTCACTCCTCGCTGTTCCCTGGTAACTTCCTTCTTTTTCACCGTTATAATAAGCTTTAAATTTGTCCAGTCCACATTGTGTTGAAATGAAGTTGGAAAAAAAAAATCCATTAATGTTGAACCTTAGATTCACCTCACTTTTATTCCTGCCCACACATCCATTCTCTCTCTCTCTCTCTGTCTCTCTCTGTCTCTAGCTATCAACTGAGGATTGACTGCATGTTGTTGTGTGAGGAGACGGCGTCTGTGCTGGAGATTCTGAAACCCAAAGCACAGCTGGTGGACGAGGCTTGTAAGAGTGAGTGAGCTGCACTGTTGCGTGGGCTACAACCCAACACTGTCTTTTCCTGAAGCAAGCCTCAGCTGACTCATCCTTACTCACTTAGTAGAAGCTTCTCAGGCTGGTTAAAAAAATAGTTTTGTATTAAGAATAAAGCTTCTTTCTAAAACCAAAACAAATTTTACAGGCTACTTTAAAGGGGTTTTCTCTGGTCTAAATTTATAGATCTGAGTTGTGCAGTGTAATGATTATCTGTTGCGCTCAGCTTAGTCTCACTTGCTCAAGAACATGTTTACAAAACGCATTGCGTTAGAAGGTAAACTCTTGATGGATTACTGGACAAAATGAAGTCATCAGTTTAAACAGTATCTGTTGATGAAGATAGACATATGCACATGCTTGTTCAGTTCCCCGAATACTCTTTAATGTGCTTGAGCAGCACTGCCTTACCAAAGGTATAGCATATTTTCTATCGTATGTCATACCTAAAGATAATGTTTTTTTTATAAAGATTAATAAAGATTTTTATTTTTTTTAAAAACTCTATACATCAATATATTGACTGAACAGTATTATCACACCTTTAGTGACGTGTTATAATTTGGATGAAAGACATATGCATAAGCTGTTTGACAAATTGAGTCTACACCTTAGATATATCCTGTTACTCATGCCTGGGTGGTTCTTATACAAACAGCAGTACCATAAAATCTTGTCTATATATGTTGACACTACAAATGGCCATATTTGTGGTTATTTTTTGTCTGTTGTAATCTTGTGCATGGAGTCTAGTTTTTATAGTATTATTCTAGTGCCAATATAGCCATGGATGAGTTATTGAGCAGTTACTGGTGTATGTCGCCCCCTGCAGGTCTCAGAGAGAGCACACTGCTGCCCAGTTTCTGCAGGTTAATCCTACGAGTTGGAAACTTCCTCAATTATGTAAGTACAATATACAAAAGCTGCATTTTAATGCACTTGATTTTAATGGTGTTTGTTCTATTCTCATTTTTAAAGAAAATAAATATCTGTTCAATAATTCAAGCATCTGAATTATAACATTCAATTAAAATCATTTCAATCTGGATCACAAGTTGATGTATAAATAAATGTTTGCAATATTTTCTTTGCTAGGGAAGTCATACAGGAAACGCTGAAGGATTCAAGATTAGCTCTTTGCTGAAGCTGACGGAAACCAAAGCCAACAAGGGCCGTATCACTCTGTTACACCACATCCTCGAGGTACTCAAACATGACACAGCAGACTTTTGAGAATTGACCACAAGTTACACATTTGAGCAGAATTACTTTAATTGAAGAATTGAAGCACTTTGTATGGAACTGTGATCATAGTCTTGAGTTGGGGATAAATATTCTACACGGAAATAATTTGTTATTCCATTTAGTAATTTAGAAAGGTTTAGATGGTAAAAAGAAAAATTGTTAAACTAAATTTGTCATTCCAGGAAGCAGAGCTGAACCACCCTGAGCTTCTGAATCTTCCTGAGGACATTGAAAGCTGTGAAAAAGCTGCAGGGTGAATACACTTGCAAAGCCTATTTATTTCACTGGGATGTTCCTCAGAGAGCTAATGAGCAATACAGTTGGTGTGTATGGTTATATATGATGATATAGTCTGATTTTTGTGATCTGCTTCTGTCCCAGAATAAACCTAGATTGTATTCAGGCCGAGGGAAATGCACTGTCCAGGCGTTTAAGGGACACGGAGAAAAAAGTTTCTACATCAGTACAGGATGTACAAGATCAATTTTTATATATTATCAAGGTGAGTGGAATATTGTATACTAGTTATACTAAGGGATTTTATTTCTACTTTTATTTTATATTTTAATCATGCATCATTATTAGCATTTTTTAAATTTATTTATTTATTTATTTATTTTATTTTTATTTTATTTTTTTTAAGTATTTTTAATGTATATAATATTGATCCCACCAGCCATCTCCAATCTCTTTGCTTGAATTTCTTACTGGAGGTGTTCCTTAAAGAAGAAATTCACCAGATTTGTTTATATTGTTATGTTTTTGATGTGTTTTGGTTAGTGCTGTATTTTCTTTATTCTTCAGAGTGGTTATTGGTGGTGTACTGTGAAGTGTTGGCTTAGTTAATTTATTGGACTACTGATTGGAAGGTTGTGTTGTTCTAATCCCAGGACCATCAAGCTGCCACTGCTGGGTCCTTGAGCAAGACCCTTAACCAACAACGGCTCAGTTGTATAAATGAGCTAAATGTAAGCCCCTGTGTTTAAGGGTGCCTGCTAGAATGACATACGAATTTGAGTAAATTTCCAAATAGGCGACTGAAAATATCTTTAATTAGCCAATGGATAGTAAATTTTAAGATTTTACCCACCTGTGATTAAGGTTAGATTCAAAGAAGAATTTTTAGCTCTGATATCATTTCCACGCCAGCTCACCTGCCATGACAGTACTCCGTCTTTTAGCTGAGAGCACGCTCTGTCTATTTTTCTTATGCACACGTCTACACATGATATGTGTAGAGAGAGTTGACTCAGATGGTCTTCTTTCTTTACTTTACTTTTGATGCAAATGGATGTGAAAAAAACGGAAAAAAAAAAAAAAAACGCTTGGTAATTTTTTGTTTTGAAGCGCAAAGAAAATTTAAGAGTCCAGTTCTCTGCAAACAAAAGACGTGAACTGGAAAAGCGAAGGTTCCAGGCTCAGTGGCAGTCAGATTTTGACTTTTTTTTTTTTTTTTTTGTATGATGAGAAACATGTGATGATATGTAAGTACTGCAGTAGGAAATCCACATTAGCCGATAAAACAGACTTTGTATCAGGGATGTGCATTTTCAATCGTAAAAATCTCACAGCGCACTCAAACAGTAAACAACATGCATCAAGTTGAGAGTGAGATGACTAGCAAAGACCCCGAGGAATAAATATGGAAACATAAAGAAAATTAAGATCAGCATGTTTTGTTTACTTTCTTTTGTTCATATGCATTGTTCATGCATTTCCTGTAAAAAGTGGCAAGTCAAGTAAAAAAATAATAATAAAAAAAAAAAGAAATACTAGCATTTGCCAAGCAATGATAGATTAAATTAATATGGAAACAAAGGAAATTTCAGGTAAAGTATGTTTTGTTTTTGTTCATTTGTTTGTTTGTTTATTTATTTATTTGTTTGTTAATTTGCATTGTTCCTATGTAAAAGATCTGGCCAGTAAAGTTAAAAAAAAAAAAACATATTTTGCTAAGCAATGATAGATTCAAATAATAAGGAAACAAACAAAAAATAAGAAAGTTTGTGTTTATTTATTTATTGTGTATTTGCATTTTATGTAAAAAGTCTGGTGAGTAAAATAAAAATTGTATTAGCCAATGGCGACTCAAGCATCATTGTGTCCATAGAGGATTGCATAAATATAGAAACAGAATAAAAATAAAAATTAAAAAAGAGACTGTGCTCAACTGGTTAGTGATCTGTGAGATTAAGGAATGAAGACATTCTACAGCAGTCATCAGTCTCTCACTGGTACCACTAGCAGGGTGACGGGGCAAAGTAGGAAAATATCACTACAAAATTTGCTAATTAAATCATTTTTAAACATTAATAATTCAACTCCATATTGAATTACAAAATAAATCTTAGAAACGCATTTCCTGTAATTCAATAAGGTCATGTCTACCAAGAAAATGCTGTTTTTGCCTCACATCTATAGGAGAACCTTCAGGCATGTAAAGATTTGGAGGATTGCTTTGCTGAAATTGAGAAGAAGAAAGAAGATCTGGCTCTGTACCTGTGTGAGGATGCTGCTCAGCTGTCACTTGAGGAACTCCTCAGCACCATCAAGACCTTTCGAGGGCTTTTCCTTAAAGCATTAAAGGTAATCTCTTTTTTTTTTTTTTACTAGCGTGAAGATTTATGGGTGAAGCTGAGTATAACCTTCCTGGTTGCTACTATCTTGGGATTGTTGCACTCGTGACTGAAAATAGCCATGCTGACCTTCTGCTGCTCCTGTTTGTTTCTGCTGTAGGAGAACAAGATCCGCAAGGAGCAAGCTGCCAAAGCGGAGAAGAGGAAAAAGCAGCTGGCAGAGGAGGAGTCCAAGCGCCAGAAAGGAGAGAACGGCAAGATCAGTAAGTACATGCTAAACCTGTCTCAAGCCTGGCAGGGCTTTCCCTCTCTTTGACCTTGGGATAATACGGTTTTCAGTGATCTGGACAGGAATGCTCACTAGATGCTCAGTTCTATTGAACTGCCAGCAGTTACTGGTATGCACAACTTGTTGATGAATTACTAAATCAAGGTAATAATAAAGTCATGATGTGTACAGTAGGTAGTCAACCAGAATACAACCATATGAAACTAGTTTGCAAAATTTCCACCAGAGGCCGCAAAGGGACAGTTTGCGCCTTTAGTATTTAACCAAAGTGAAACTTAAGGTACATTGATACATTTTTTTTTTTTACGTGACAGGAGGCAACAAATTAAAATCAACAAGAGTTATTAACTGTTGTATTATAAAAGAAAAAAACAGTTACAATACAATTTAAAAAAAAGTTTCGTAACCACATCTTAATAGTTCTCATAGTCGAGGATATTAGCGTGTTATCATATAACCATATGTTTGATGAGGCGTATCTTCTCACCTTTCATTCACGACGAGGTGTGAAGTGTAATTTAACAACGGGTTTTGCCAGTGCAGAAATGGGGGTTCTAAGTCCCACCATAAAAACCAAAAATCCAAAACCACTCAATAACTTATTTTCTATATAGTTTATAACAGGGCTAATAAACTTCCGGTCCACCAATCATCTTTCATGTCTTTCATATCATGTCAAACACAATCACAGCTGATCGTTCAGCGCCTGGCAGAAGTGTGAAATGTTTGCGGGTTGAACAAAGAACATGATTGGGCAGTTTGCAGAGTCCAGCCATTTGTGAGCCTTGAGAGCTCCGGTCTTTGCATTTCCCATTCCCAAAACAACTGGAGTGTCAGGACTAGTGCAAGAAAACGCTTGTTAATAAATGTTCAATTTCTTTGTTTGTGTTTTTATTAAAATAATAATGAAACTCAACCTAAACATTCGTTAAAAGGAATGGAAAGGTTGAATGTTGATCACAATAAGCAGTACAGATGCTGAATGTCACTGAAAAATATAAAAAATATATACAAATATTAATACAAATAATAAAAATATCATACTCTGATTCCATATGAGGGATAGATGCTGACAATCCAATGATATTATAAAACATATTTGGTTAATTTGAAAGGAATTAAAGCTAAATCATGTATTAGAGTTGGGTTTTTTGTACGTTTGTACGTACAGCGCGCTTATTACACGAGGACAGATGTGTAGATTTTACACAAGCACTCTGTACTGATCTCACTCGCTGTATCTCATTTTGCACAAAAACACAAGGCGAACTCAAACATTTAACCTATGTAAGCACACAGCAATAACTTAAAATCAAATTTTTTTATGATACAATATTGAAAAATATTCAAAGCGAATACAGTATTAGTGGACATTCTTTTAACTTTGATATTGTAGACATCGTTTGTCTTGTTATCCCTGAATCTCTTAACTCTAGCCCATTGGCTGAGTGAGGCGCAGAGTCTTAAGACAATGAGCTTGACGTGTTAGCTCGCACTGAGTGAAAGTCTATGAATAGACTGCCACAATAGCGTTAAACTATAGCAAATACACATCAACGAAATCCCGCCGCGGTGGCGGCAGCAGAAAGCACATTCTGGTTGAGTAACATCTGTATGTAAGAAGTATGTTAGGATTTACCCTGCTTTTAATTTGGTGTTATGTTTTGTTAACATTTACAGTTCACTTTAATTGCTTTGTAAAATTGTTATCCCAGTAAAGCAAGCTTAACCTACTTTTAGAGTTTCTGACTGCAGTCTATATTTGCATTGGGTCTGTGCAGTTAGAAGAGGTGGTGTACCTCAAGAGGATGGCTGCATCATTGACAACCTGCTGGCTGACATCAGAAAAGGTTTCCAGCTTAGAAAGACCAGGCCCAGGTGCGAAACGGAAAGTGCCCCTTCTAGTGAAATGCATAGGGACACCGGTAAGGACAAGACAACCCGGACCTCTCCGCACCGGCTGTAGTCCAAATGCCTGAAATCACTTTTCCTTTTTATCTCCTCTAGTTCATGATCACTGCTGATGAGTACCAGTGATCGTGCCAGCCTATATAATGTGTATTATCTTTTTATTTCCATGACAAAAGGAGATAAAGGGTGAAGAGGTATTCAGGCTCTTGGTCATGCACTACTAACGTTCGGCGTCACTCGCAACCTTCCGCCCAACAAACCAGACTGCGGCTGCTGCTTCACCTCCCTGCTTTCCGCTCCTGGCTTACAGCACATACAGCTGCATGTGTTCCGTCAAGATTTAAAAGCTGTGCTAATAGATTCATCATTCAGTAATCACTTGAGCGAATGAATGGCATGCTGTCACTCTCCTAATGTTTTCAGTTTTTAGGCATTTTTAAATTTAATTTAAATTTTTAAACTTTTCTCCCCATGAGGCTGGAATGAAGGAACACCATGTCTGTCTCGATTTTTACAAACAATTTATACAAATTACATAATTTACACAAATGAATTTATATACGATGAATATTAAACAACCGCAAAGTAGTTGTTTGTTCATTTTTTTTGCAACTGATATTAATCAACCTGTGATTTGGGTGTTCGTGACTATACATCATTTCAGAGATGGCTGCTTGTTTACAAAATAACAACCTATTGCTGACATTCAAGCAGTTAAAAGGTGTGTGTGTGTTTGTGTGTGGTTTTGTATGTTTTTGCCTGGGCATAAAAAAAATTTAATATCTGCATGTACCTGTGTTTCATTTCCCAATACAGTGTTGGGTTGATTGACAGCATGCCATTAGTGATTTTAGAAAATACTGGTTGGTTTCCTTTATATTATGTTCCATCATCAAGCATTACCAATGCTACGATTTTAAGAACGCTAACCACATTTGACCAAAAAAACGAATCGAGAGCTAAAATAATACGACTTATTTAAAATGAAATGCATGCATAAATTTGCACATGCCTGCAGCCTTATTTAGAAATTTCACTCATGCTATTTCATCTTTAATCAAATATCTTCTCAATCTCATTCTTCATTACCAGGTGTCAAATGTGCAGAAAGAGAAGTCACATCAGGTGTAACTCAGGACCTCCCTCCTCCTCCTCCTCAGTCCGAGGAGAGAAGCATAGAAGAACCAGTCAACGCTTCCTCCACCAGCCCCAGAGGAGAAACAGCAGCCACAATAACTGGCAATGAAGCTCAACTCGCACATCAAGAGACCCAACTAGTCATCTCGGATGAAAACACACTGTCTAACCATAAAGCTACACCGAGGAAGTCTTCAGCAGAGCCTCCTCCAGTTCAGGATTACATAAAAGATCACAAAGAAGCACAAACTCTTCCAACTGAATTCCTTAGTGAGAAAAATACTTCCATCGAGACTTCACCAACAGAAAAGACTTCTGTGGAAACTCCGTCCTCTATAGTGCCTCCATTATCTACTGTGAATCCATCTGCAGAAAAAGATGGCCCACAACCTAATTGTAACTCTAATAATAGCCAAGTCAAAGATGCTCAAGCTTCTATTGATGCCACCTTCAAAAATGTGACAAACGTCAACTCTGGTGCTCATACTGACTCGAATGTGAATGGAAATGGCATGGTCACTGATGACATGGTGCCTGAAAGCCAAGAACAGAATGCGAAGAGAGATTCAAGTAAAACTCGAGCAGAAAACTCAACTAGCAGCACCACTGGGTCATCTGTTGAAGGAAACGGTAACAAAAAGACAGAGAAGCCACGTGAACCTGATGTGCCTGACGGAGCGCATGCTGTGGATGGCTCTGCCCCCTCTAATCCTCCTGTCTCTCAGCCAAAATCACACAAACTACTTCGGGGACGTAAAAAAAGTAATAAAGAAGGTAAACTACGCATTTGTGTTTGTGTGCGAGTCTGCTGTCTGAGATTTAATATATGGTTTTACAAAATAACAGTTTTCTGAATGCAAAACCTAAAGATGATTAGCCAATTTATTTATTTTTTAAACCAATATCAATTTTAGTTATTTGCTTGATATTTTATTAAATAGTTAGTATTCAGTTTCAAAATAAATTCAGTTATTTAGTCCTGATTCGCTGTGAGCTAGGTGTTTATCAGGACACAAATAAATGTCGTTCAGTCCTTTAGTGTGTCTCTCTCTTTGCCACTGAAGCTGAGGGTAACAGCGAGGGAGACAGTAAGCATAAAAAGACCTGTGCGTTGCAGTAAGGTAGGTCACATTGCTGGATGCGTAACTAACAGGGCTTAAAGGGAGGAGCATAAAACCCCGTCGACAATAACAAAATCCATGTGTCCGTGTGTTTTAACACAATTGTCCTACTTCATTAACCATGTTTGTGTCTGTGGAAATAAGGGTAATCAACATGTTCTAACATTTTCAAAGCCTCTCTGGACCCTTTTGCCTGCTGATATCTGAAGGAGCTGCAAGAGATAATACACACATTTCTGAGTACTGCACAATTTGCATATTTTTAAATCAAATCAAGTCTAACATTGCATTTATAATTAGTAATTGTCTGATAACTACACTAACATTTGAGTTATCTGATTTATTTGATTATCTGATTTTACATGTGAAAATGAACTAATTTATCTTTCTAGAATGAAATCCTCCCCCCCCCCCTTCTGTCCAACTCAATATGGAATAAAATCTCTTGTCTGTCAAGGTGATGGGTACATTTAAATATGATTTTATAACTGAATTACAACAAATGAAACAAATTCAGTATAAACAGTATGTATGTCTGAAAAAACATGATTCATATCAATGAGGGCATTAACACATTTTACCTGAATCACAGAATTGATTTTGCTTGTTTTATTTCAGACGAATCATAAGACTTTAATCCCTTAATAGGATTAAAGGATCCCTACAGTATTGAAATTAAATGAACTTTAGCACACGATGGTCATTTATGTATTTGATTGTTTTTTGCTTATTTATTACCATTTCAGGGAGACCCAGGAAAGGGAAACCACGAGGGAAGAGATGAAGCTTTAATTGTATAAGTGTATTCAAGGTAAACTTTTAAAGCTCCCTTTAACTGCTCTTTCACCCACAACACACAGAAACCAAGGGCTGAGCACACAGAGCGGAAGCAAAACTTTCGTGTGCGCCGATGGACCACGTTCTGATATTTTAATGACATATTTTTTGAAAATGCTTACCTTTGCTCTGTAGAGTTGAGTGTGGCCAAATATTTCAGTGGTTTGTGCACTATATTATGATAAGCCGGATTGTTGTTTACATATAAATAAATATATCTGGGCGCAATGGCCAAAAAAAAAAAAATCATCTAAATTTCTGTATATTGGAATTATGTGAGCTTAGCAGTAATAGTGTAAGATGGCCCAGTGTTCCAGATTTGAATTAAAATTATGCTGTAAGATTTTTAAGGTTAATGAAATTTCATATTTTGCTGTGAGGAATTACAAGGAAGTTCAAGATCTAGTGATCAGAGTGAATGTACAGTATCTGTATAAGGGGACAAAATTTTCTATGATATGGTTTGTCATAGCAATATAAACATTTCTTAGAGCCCGAACAACTAATCTTGAATTGCTCTTTGGAGTTAATGAGGTTAGCAGTTTTGCTTTAAATCTCATTTAATCTTGTGCAAACCTGACTGGAAAACTGGTCCCATATTTTATTTGACTGTCTTTGTAATCATGTAAATGTTAAATTTATGACTGACTACTTAGGGTAGTGTAAGATAAGACCTAAGAAAAATAATGAAGTTGATATCTATCTGTTGCAATGTGGTTATTGAAATAAATACAGCTGTTGATGTATGCTGTGGTTGGTGTAATGTACATTAACTTAATATAACCAATGAACAGTCAACATAAGACAACATTAAGCTCTTGCACTCTGTTGGTGGATTGCATTGTTTTTTTGTTTTTTTTTAACGTAATGCCAAAATACAAACAGTTCAGCATTTAACAATCTCTGTCAAATCGCAACAATAATTAAACACTCAATGCTTCTGAGGATTGTGAGGAAGAAATAAATGTTGGCTCAGTTTTTTGACTCCTCTCTGAGATGTGGCTGATTGTATTACTATAATCTATTTTCTTTAATATAACTAAACTTCCACTAAATACCGTTTATTAACAAACTCTATTATTCTGTAACTATTCTTTTTTTAGAATGGCCATTTTGATAAAGTTTATATTTATGTATTCAGTTCTTTGTGTTCACTATAATGTAACTAATAATGGTTGGCTTCATAATGGATGAAACAGAGCGTATGCACTAAACATTTTTCATAATGAGCCAAGAACGATAGTAATGTATGAATCTGATTTTTCTAAACTCTGTATAATTGCCAGAGGTGTGCGTGTATATGTCACATAGTGATGTGTGATGCATTATTCACAATAAATACAGCTGTTGTGCAACAATCATTTCTTAACGTACTGAACTAATTCAGGTTTGAGGATAGAGATGACTGCCACACTTGCACCACTGGGGGGAGCAATGTTAACCTTTTAAAACCTTTTAGCATAGGCACATGTTAACACTCAGCACTGGCTTTCTGGAATGGTACGCCTCTAAATAAGGGCCATCAGGAGAAGACACGCTCTGTAGGACATAGGAATCAAATTAATCTGTAGATGATATCCAATTAGGCGATGGAGCAAACATTGTCTTACCCTATTGCAAGAAACAGCTGGTCTGCAAACTATACCGTAATAAACTTGAAGTAATGCTCCTGACATGATCTTGAGAAGAAAACCCAGATTCATAATCAAGGCTCTGTCTGGACCACAAAGGCAAAGAAATCTGAGTAGCAGCAGATTTTGCACCTCAACTCTCATAGATCAAGTGATTACAGGTTCTATAGACACATACAGTGGAGGTCAAAATTAGAGAACAATTTACAAACACTTGATTTTTTTCTGAAATATTCATAGATTCATTGCTGAAATGGTAGCACAAAAGAACAACTACAATTTTTGAGGCTTACAGTTGTAAAGAATTAGTCATAAGTTTACCTGTCCTTCACATCTTCATCTGCAGGGCATCGCATGTTTCTCTCACACTGTGGGCTGATTGAGAGATGATTGAAGGGAAGGAACTGCATATTGCTGAATCATTCACCTTATCCATGTAGCTAAGATGCCAACTTCTGCTGTAGAACACATCCCCCAAACCATGACACTTCCTCCTCCACCTGACTTGTTTTACACACTATGGGTTCAGATGACGATTAATAATATTTCAGAAAATATAAAGTGTTTATAAATTGTTATATACTATATATACCAGACAACTCTACCAAGAAGAACCAATAATGGCAAGTAATTTGGCACTTGGCACTGGCAAAGAGGGCCTTATACAACTAGCCACACCTCTCCTAGGTCTACTACCAGGACCTAGGTCCCATTTCATGTATACAATGAAACAATACAATCAGATAAATTGTGAGGCCAGATGAGGTTAGGACCACATGAGACTTTGTCCAAAATGAAAAAAAGCCTCTTACCTTAATAGCATTCCCAATGATACCATATAACTGTCTACTACAACATTTTCCAGAAGAAAGTTTCCAGAAAATTGTGATGTCTGAGTATTTCAGAGGGGCCTATAGATTGACTCCAGCTAGTTGATGTATCTTACACCAGGGGATTTGTATTACCTCTCTCTGGCAAGGAAAACCACTCAACCCGATTCCTTGTGTTAGAACTGCCCCGCACTGCCAGTGGGCTCCCTTTACTGCGACAAGAATGTTTCAATTTGTAGTGGGTTGGATCTTGTTACAGGCTTATGATCCATCTATGGAATGTCTGCAGTGCTAGCGAGCCTGGGGAATTACTGATGTG
>JAOTRN010000002.1:6193507-6210047 GCA_028566695.1 Bagroides melapterus
GTGTGTGTGTGTGTGTGTGTGTGTTTCCATAACGGAATAGTCATTCATAGTCGATCAATTTTGTGTTCAATTTCTGAATCAATCAACATTTCAGACACAAAACTCCTCTCTTACATAAACTTTATGAGAGCTGATTATGGAAATAAGAAACTTGTTAATACAGTGTCAGTCACACACACTGTAGCCTGTTAAACGGCATTGCTGTATTTCTCACCCAACATCTAACATCACACCTTGGTAGTTTTAGACGCTGGCAAAAATAGCTCTCTAAAGACATCATTCTATTTCCTGAACATCACACAAGTTTTTGATCAAGGAGATGATGAAGCACAGAGGTACATATCTTTGTGTAGGAGTATGGATCCAAAGACATTATGTGTGTAATTTTAAGGATTTAAGTATCTTAAATAAATGAAAACAAAAGTGTCCGAATAACTAGTTGTCCTTACTACAGTTTGTCAGATCAGATCAGATCAGAGTAATATATCAGTGGTAAGGTATTTGATAACGTCAGTATTATAGAACGGTGGGGTTTAATTCTAAGCTGGGATTACTGTGTGGTGGAGTTTTGGATGTTCTTGCTGTAAGTTTCTTCTCATCTGCTATAAATATGGCAGCAGGATGAATGTCATTTACAAATTGTCCCTAGGTGTGTGTGTGTTTATGTGTGTGTGCATGTGCGTGTGTGTTGGGTTGTATTTTTCCCCTCACACACAGTGTCCTCAGGAAAACCTTTGGTCTATAAGAAGAATAAGAATCATACTAGTTCTAAAAATTAAAATGTCTGATAAGTAATGTTTAACGTATGCTGTACATATATTATAAGAACTACTTATCAGAAATATGAAAGTGACATTATAAGTTTCCATTTCTAGGCTTCTTTGGACTTTTAAAGTTTTTGGCTTTCTAAAGCAATTCCTTTGGACTATTTCCAGAGAGACTTGAATGTGTGACTGTTCAGAGGAAAGTAGAGACTTTGTTTAATAATAGAATTCCAGGGTTTTAATCGACCAAGCCTTCGATTGCTAGCGTGCGTTTGTTCATACGACATGACAGACATATACGACG
Source organism: Bagroides melapterus (assembly GCA_028566695.1). NCBI lineage: Eukaryota > Metazoa > Chordata > Actinopteri > Siluriformes > Bagridae > Bagroides > Bagroides melapterus. The sequence continues at coordinate 6,194,576 of JAOTRN010000002.1, forward strand.
TGTGTCGGATTTCCTCAGTGACACATGCTAGCCTGCTGAGTGAGCCTGTATGTCTCATCCACAAACCACCAGCTATCTAATGAAATGCAAACCAAAACATAAAGCTGTGTTGCATTAAAAGTGAAGGCAATTAGCCCATGCGTTACTGTCCATTACGCAGCCCCCTGCTGCTCTGAAGCCCCCAACCCTTATGTATATGGTGATGTTCCAGTTCAGTTGCTGGCCCTTTTGTGGAAGCTACGCTGCAGCTGTTGAGGCTTTCATCAGAGCCTCAGTGTTTTTTACTGAAAAAGGTCACACTCGTCATTTCCGAGGCGGCTCCTCTTACCCTGTGCAGCATGCCATGGAGCCCTTAAGGCCCTGGGCCGCCTCACCGACTACTGGATGGACTTAAGTCTGTGCGTGTGGCTTTGGATCCACTGTTAAATCAGGGGGGTGACCAGCTGTGCCCAGAGAAACAGAGAGAAACGGAGAGGCACGCCTGCCTCAATGATGCGTATACTATAAATATGAGTTCGTTAAAAAAGTGACAGCTGTGCGCTCCTCAACTTTCTGCTTGTACGAGGACACAATACAAAGCAGATACACTCTGTCTAATGTCACATACTGTATGTTTACTTGAAGCTAGAGGGGAAATGAAAACTATTTTTCTGTAATTTTTAGTGGGATACAACATTGTATTGGTGTGCAATTGTCAGAGGAAAATATCACCTAAGGAATTTTACACAGACAGAAATAATATTAGCTGTTGCTATGTTAAGTACCTCACACCAAGTACACTAGGTCATTTAGTGACTTTAAATTGCCCTCAGTGTGGATTTGTATTCCTGAGTCACACCCAGTGATCCACCGCACCCCTATCCAAGATAAAGCAGTTACTGAAAATGAACAAAATGTGGAATAAATTAGTCAAACAAAAAAAAGCTTACAATGTTTTTAAAACTTTACAATAAATGTCCTTATTTGCTTTAAATAAATAAAAAGGTATGTACTAATCGTGTACATGAAGTAGTGAAGAGCTAACCATAACTACACCACGTGTCTTAGCATACGTGAATAACAAGCAGCTTAAGCATTTTTTAATTAACACACGGGATAAACTAATTCAAAAATGCTCCGTAAGAAAGAATTTAAAAAAAATATATCTGTCTTTACACAAATTTAAGGAGAAACCATTTAATTACACAAAAGAATGGTGAAATACACATATGATCAGACATAACCTGCCTAATATTCTGTAGGTCCTCCTTGTGATGGCCAAACAGCTCTGACTCTTCACAAGCTCTCTGAAGGTGTACTGTGGTATCTGGCACCAAGACAATAGCTGCAGATCCTTGAAGTCCTGTGAGCTGTGAGGTGGAGTCTCTACGGAGCAGCCGTTTGTCCAGCACATCCCACAGGTTTTGGCAGCTCCATTGACGCACTTGTGAAGCCATTACTGTTTGGTTGCTGTCAAAGTTTCTCAGATGCTTACACTTGCCCATTTTTCCCTGCTTCCAACAATTCAAATTGATGCCTAATACATTCCACCCCTTGACAGGTGCCACTGAAATGAAATAATCACTATTCACTTCACGGCTCGTTGCTTTTAATGTTGTGGCTGGATTTTATGAATTTATCAGAATATGATCGAAATATCATTCATGATGTAGTTCTTGTTCAGAATGAATTCATTCTGCAGTAATATATTCCACATACTGGAATTTCTTTAACCTTGATGTATGGAAAGGTGGATGTGTTGTATAGAAATGACTTATGTTTGTTAAGGTAAAATGAACAGAAAAAAAAAAAAAGATTTGACAACATGCCTAGGCTTTGACAGTGTGTGGGTCACTTTCCTGCATGCACTCTTGTTTGCAGCTCTGTGTGTGTGTGTGTGTGTGTGTGTGTGTGTTTGTGCACGTCTGTGCATGTTTAGGAGCATCGCTTCTTTTCAAGTGTGACCACCTGTCTTTTGTTGTGAGGTAAATAAATAAATTAATGTGGCCAGGCACCAGCTGTCCCTGGCAGTGCGTTCAGAGGTCAAGGTCTCCCACCGCTGGCCTCACGAGGTGAAGATGTCCAAGTTTTCAACTTCATGTTCCCTTCCAAAGACTTCCCAATGTCCAGGGAATACATGCAAATGGGCCAGCTCTGGTTAAATGGAAATTACATGAGCATTTTTGATCAGTGAGGGCAAAAACACAACTAATTAAGTCAAAACGATGCAAGATAAGGCTTGAATACATAAATAACGTAAGTTTGTCTAAGTCTCTTATTTGTTGTTTTTCTTAATATGAATGTCTATGAAGGCCATTCATTCATCATTCATTCATTCATTCATTCATTCATCGAGGTCATTTGTACCGTGTGGTAAGAGTGAGCTGAAATGTACTCAAACATTTGGCAGCTAATTTAACTGTAAAGTAACTGACTTATTTGACTATTCGGCTCACTATTTCAATGTACAGTAATATTTTTCTTTATTTCATCTACATATAAGCTATAATACTTTTTATTTTTATTCTATCTATGCCAAATTTGATTAAAATTGAATTCTATTGACCACTTTAATCATATTTCAGTAACCGGAGCATTGCCTTTCTTGCTGTTCATAGAGTTTCTGAGAGAGTCTCAATTAATAGATGGCTCATGAGGTGTACTGGTTCCTCAATTTTTTTTTTTTTACAAATAGCACACGCAAGCAAGCTGAAACCCTTCTTACAAATAACAGTCCTATTTAATCCCCGTCCTCTGACAGAGAACTTGGGTTTAAATAACAACCTGTTGCTCCACATACCCCTGCTATTCATCTGTATTACCTCAGTGTAAACAAAACAGACCTGAATAGTAGAATATAGAAACAGCAGACTTTATTCCAACTTTAATCCTAATGATATTACAAAAGATCAATAATAACACTTACAAATAACATCTATGGAAAAATCCATTAGTAACTTGTTCCTCTACTAAAATCATTTTATTTTATTATCGTAATATCAAAGTACATCAATACCATTTGATGCTTCCGCTAACGGTGATGACGATGACGTGATTTCCACCAGGGTAACAAAAATCACAAAATGAAACAAATAAAAAATTCCCAGCCTCACTTTTATTTGAGAGTCGCTATACCAAAGGATCTTGAAACCTTGCGTCTTGAAAACTCTTTAAGTCAAAACTCTGCCACGAGAATGAGGACAAAACAAATGTGAGAAATGCGAAAGACAATGCCACAAACAAAACAATGGCCAGCTTTTATTCTGTTTAGAGTTGATATGGATCTCTAGAAGAGTTACATCTACACTAGAGCTGTTTAGGCAATCTTTTGGGTCATCTTTGAGGTGTAGAAGTCCTTCCCAGTGCTCCAACACCCTTATTTACTGTATAGTGGTAAACCTCTACATAGTCAGGTGCTGCTTTGGGTTGGCCACATCACACTGGTCTCTACTGAGAACATAGGAACCACAGAAGATAATAAGGAGGTCATAACTACTACTATCTGAAGACAAAGGAGTTAGTGGGATAAAGCTTGGGATGCTGAGGGGGACGATTGTGTGTGGAAAGTTTGTGTGCTCTTTAATGGGGGGATGCAGGGCTGTGGGAATCGCATATCCATGCCACCGGATTTCTTTAGATGTACAGCCAAAGAATAATTAAGAACCCGCTTACTGAAAAATGACCACTCAGTTTTCAAATTAGATACGCATTTTCATCTCCCTCGGTCCCCCTGTTTGTTTATTTGTTAAAATGCAAATGATCCAGGAAGTTATTTTTACTGAAAAATTACTCATTATGCTTAGTAAGATGTGTGTCGGTTTATTGCGTAGAGCATAACAATAGCGAGCGCTTCAATGTGAAATCCTTTTCACTCCTTCAAAGAAAAACTAAAAAAAAAAAAAAAACATGCAGAAAAATCGCTCCCGATTCGCTTAAGTCATAAATCCAGCTGCCTTGACAGTTGAAGTTAAAAATATCTGAACTAATAAGGGTTTCTAGGATGTAATGAACAAATCTGAAAAAGTCTTGTCATACTATAGCAGTGAATATGATGTCAACGACACACCAACTTATATCGACTGATGTGTTCGGTAAAACTGGTTTAGTCTTGTTTTTTTAAGGAACTAAAAAAACAAATGGACAAAACTTTATTTCTACATGGTTTGGGTGAAATACTAAAGGATAACAGTGATCTTCTAGCCATTAAATAAAAAAGTTCTAGCAAGTTCTCCACCTAATTTTTTAAGGTCCTGGACCAAACTTCCCTTTTGAATCATCACATCACTTAGATTGCATATATGAAATAAGTATAAATCTGGGCAATTGTGGCCCTGCCCCCATATACACACTTCCCCATCCACCTATGACAATAGAAAGAAAGAAGGAAAGAGCAACAACAACAACAACAACAACAACATAGTCCGCTTCCCAACCTTTCTGCAACTATACAGCAAACAGATGTTGACACACAGACAAACAAATATGAGTGAAATATTAGACTTAAATGTAATAAATGTAAAGTCCTTTTCAGATATTTTTCCTTACAGGTATGCATTAAGTAATCGGTAAGTTTTGTGTTGTTTATCTGAGAGTTATATAATAACATTATTGATATGTGCAGGTTTGAGTGCATATACCATACATCCATGTGAACGGCTCTGTTTCATTTAGTGTAAGTGTTTAAAAAGAGTTCCCTAGATTTTTGATCAAAGTGGACAAATCGTACCTAGACTGCTGGACTGCTGTCATAGTGTTACATGGCATGTGATGTCATCGCTTTTAAAATATGTAAACAGATCTCACTGTTCTCAAACCCTACGAGCTATCGCTGTGTCTATCTCTCCTCTACAGCCATGCAAAAAGTGTGTGTTGGTGGGGGAGAAAAAGATCAGTGCTCAATGTGTTGCCTGTATACAGTAGCACTTCAACCCTCAAACAGCTGATGTTATTTATAAACAGAAACCTGGAGAGATCCTCCTTGACAATAAGTCCTTGAAAAGAAGCTTTGGGCTTCCTCAGTGAGACAGAAAGGAAAAAAAACAAAACAAAACATAATTTGTGTTAAAATGTACTGTTGATCTATATCTAGAAAAAAGATTGGTTAATGTTTTTTTTTTTTGACAGTACATTAAAGTGCAATAGTAACAAGAGAAATAACTTAAACACACACACATATACACACGAATACACACACATAGTTATGACATAAAATTCTCTATTTAATCTATACAGAATCGAAATAAAGTCCTAGCTCAAGATTGTCACTTTTTCCACAGCACACACACGGGTACACGTCAAAAGCGGCAAATAAAAACCACAAACAAATTCCAAGTTGTAACATAACAGCGTTAATCTGTCAAAAAAAAAAAATAATAATAAAAAAATTAAATCAAACAGATTGTCACCTACATTCACTAGAGCACTAACATCAAAGCATCTGTTTCCTATAAAATATATGTTTATTATAAAAAAAATTATATTAAATCTAATGGCACTTCTACAAAGTCTATTAAAAATGTTCTCAGTTTAGTAGCATCTTTTATTACTTAAGTCAAACTCAGTAAAATATTTGCACAAGAAAGAAATCAATAAATAACTCTTATGATTATACAGTTTCACAGTCTGAACCTTAGAAGACGATATTCCAGTATTAATGCTTACATACACAATTTTTGCTGAAGAGAAGCATATTTGTGCCTTAGGTAATGGCTTGATTTTTCAAATCATAGCACATCTTAAAGAGTTATTACCGGTGCTTGCATTAACCATGATTAGGCTCCTGCTGGTCATATGTGATAGTTAAATATTGGCTCGCTGCTGATCACATGACTGCATCCGAACAGGAAGTTACTTCAAGTATGATGCACCTGTTTCCTATACACTATACACGGCCTAATATTATAATATTGTATTCTGTTCTTTTAACATTTTGTGATATATCATTATAAGAACTCTTATTGTGCACACTTTTTTTTTTTTTTTTTTTGCTTTCACTAACAGCTTGTGCAGAATGAATAATTACAGGCTGACAATAATGCCCAATGATGAATTTGCTGTTGGATTCATGTTGTCTCGACAAGGCACATAACGTGTTGATCAAGTCGATGCATATTACTTCAACATATGAATCTCAGTGGAGTCCGATTCTTAGCCACACACACACTAATCACCTACGGTTCTTCTGTATTAGCTGCACCACATAGACTGTCCTACAGTCCAGCTCTACTTAGTAATATAATCACACCGTTCTCTGAAAATGTTCTGTGTTATGATTTGTCTGTGTTCAGTCCACTAATTTCCAGTGTTTCACAGAGAATTTCACTGAAGAACCTCCACAACTTTATAAACAAGAGCTTATTATAAAAACTTAAATGAATTCAAATATGCTTTTTAAACAGCTGCCTTACAAATGTGCAATGAAGAAATGGTTTCAGGGTGGAGTTTAGTCAAGTGAGAATTGCACATCTACGCACGCATCCTTCGCGACTCTAATGTTTCTGTTTTGTATTGCAGGAGACATTACACCAAACAGCTCTGCTTACAGAAACAAACGCTGTTACAAACACTGTTGAACAACGCTTGAAACATCAGTTGTAAAAGTTCCAGCAGGATTTTTTTAGTGCAGGATGTGACGTGTCACTCCGTAAATAAATACTTGGGATCTTTTTATTATTATTATTTTAAATTGTAGGACTTTTTTTTAAATTGGCTCGACGTTTCATCTTTTGCAAGTTTTGCCGATGTTGTGCTTCTGAATCTGCTACATCTGTTACAGAGTTACAGCGTTAAGCGTACATGCTTTAAAACAGACCGACAAACCGAGGGAAGACTTTGACTTCGAACGTCAAGAGAGCTGAGAGATTTCAGATTGTTGTCAAGAAACAAAAATAAAGATAAATAAAATGCATATTTACAATAAATATACAGTTAGAAATAGCAGCCTACAGAATATCAGTGTTGTATGTACAGTCTATGCACGTGTGTCTTAGCATTTCTGCAGTCGACTCTTGACAAACAGTGATTACAGGTGGCTTATCTACACAAGTTACAGTGAAATGATAAACCAATATACAGCAACTGATTTTACAATCAATCCATTCAGTGTAGCCGAAACAGTACCCATAGGACATACTAAGACCTAACACAACTGTCTATACTTCAGATGTTTACAGTAAACCCTGAACCAACAGAACTAATAAATAATTCTAATCAAGTTTTCTCAGGAAAAAATGAAACAGTATTACGTGGCCTTTTAGTGCCTCTTGTCATTATAACTAAAAAAAAACCTAACCTGTGAGTATTAAGCAAAACAACTAACAAAAATGTTAGGTAGGATGAAAGGATAAAGTTAATTAAAAAAACAAAACAAAACGATATAAAGGCTCCGACATTCACGTTCCACCAGAATGTTTGTCAAATTGTTAGTGTTTCCAGTTCAATAGGATTAATAAAGACCCAACATAAATGCTAGCTAATTAATAAAACGGGGTTATTTTACTTCCGTCACATCCAGAGGTCCTTTGTTGCTTCATTCAACTTCTCGAAAACAAACAAACAAAAAAATCAAATTGATTTAATTTTAGTTATTTTGCAGAAAAAACTGCAGTATTATAGTAATAATAAAGTTAGTACTTGTCCTTGTAAATTACTTGTGCATTAATTGTATAACTTCAGAAACAGTTTCCAATTCAAGAGGAAACACATGACCCTGTTTCCCCAGAAGTGATAAATTAGTGACGGCCAAATAATCACCTCCAACTTCTCTTTTGAACGTGTGATCAAAAATCGGTCATTTAGTACGCTATGATTAAATCTGTTTGTAGATATAACTTGACCTAAATTTCAATTGCTCACTTAAATACAATCTTGCATCCATTCAGTAAAATTCAATTACTTCAAAATGTATACTACTGTGGACATGACAAAAAACACTCATATTTATCGTTGAACTTCAGAAGACGCTGCCAGTGACTGACCAAGTGCATCAGAAACCTTCACTTCATACTTCTCCACTGGGTGGAGGGAATCCAATAGGAACCTTAGTCCTAAACTCTGCATTAAAATACAGCAAAATACTGGATCCAATTTTAAGTTGTAACGTATCTACAGCCGGTCGAGTGCAACCGCTGTGTCTTAGGGTTTAGAGAAGGACTCCCCTCTGTGCTTAAATACTTCGTATATGTAGGTCAGAAACAGCCTTTGGGAGTAGAAAAGGAGTGTGCTTATCCGACAGAGAGGGTCTTGACGAGGGCGCAGTGGAACTTGCGAATATGGCGATACAGGTCTCCTGACTGTGTGAAGCGGCGCTCGCACCACTTGCAGGCATGAGGTTTCTCACGTGTGTGCACCACGGCGTGCCTACTTAAGTTGTGAGAATACTGGAAGCTCTTGCCGCACGTGCCGCACGTGTAGGGCTTCTCGCCCGAGTGTGTGCGCTCGTGCCGCTTTAATGTGTATGCACATGAGAAAGTCTTGCCACACTGAGCACAGGTGGGCACCGAAGCGTCAGGTGAGAGCTTGGTGCGGGCGCCCTCCCGCTCGCGGAAGTGTGAGCTCAGGTGCGGCTGCAGAGCATGAGGCGTTGGGAATGCCTTGCTGCATAGCGGGCACACACAGACTGGAACAGTGCCTGTTGGTGGCAGGAGTGCAGTGATGTCCGTGGAGGCCAGATCGTCATCATCCTCTTCATCCTCACTGTGTGCTTCACTTCTTCCTCGAGCCTCCTCGCTCCCCTCTCGGCTGTGGCTACGTGCCCTTTGTGCCACTAAAACACCCACCCTTCCTCCAACCCCCTCCTCTTCTTCATCAGCATCCAACCCCACCACCTCCTCCTCCTCATCCTCCATCATCAGGTGCTCCTCCGGGGGCAGCAGAGTGCCATTTTTGCCCCGAAAGAGGGCATCGAACCCTGTCATGGGCACACTATTCCCAAAGCTGGCACCCCCACCCTCCTCCTTCACTGACAGTGTGCCGTGTTCGTCTCGAGCGTGCATCTCTATGCCCTGCTGCTGCCTGTCGAGGGCCAGCTGTCCCACATCTCTGCCCGACAGAGCTTTCAAAGACAAGTCCAGCGCACTGTCCATGTCATCGGGCACCCGGGACCTTTGGGACGCACCGCTGACGTCCACATTCGTTTTTCCAGCTGTTCGCACATGGGCCTCGGCCTCAGCTGACACATAATTGACACCTACAAGGTCCGGAGACCCACTAAGGTGACCGTTAGCCTTCTGCCTTGCCAGTACTGGCCTATCGCAATCTGTGATGTCATCTATGTCCATGTCATCTGCCATTTGGCCTCTCAGGGGGATTTTGCAGTGCTCTATCTCCCTGTCATGCAAGCTCTCCCTGTCCAGGCAGCTCAGGCTCACACTGTCAACAAGTTTCTCATCCAGGCAGGACAGCTCCTTTTCTTTCAGTCTTCCCTTGCACACTTTGACAATGTCATACATATGCAGATAACTGGCGGCGGCCAGCACATCCTCCACTGGCAGCGTACTGAACTCGAGCTTACCCTCGTACATGAACTCGAGGAGCAGGCTGAACGCTGGTGCTGTCACGATGTCGCTGTTCAGTCGCACCACGTCATGGGTGTCCAGCTGGTCCCGGTAGAAAAGGTGGAAGTACATGCTGCACGAGGCCAACACGGCCCGGTGAGCACGAAACCGTGCTGCGCCAACCAGCACCGTGCAGTCGCACAGGAAGCCCTGGTGACGCTGCTGACTAAGGCACTGCAGCAAGTGGCGGCTATGGTCTGGGAACTCCATGCTTCTCTCATAACCTGGCAGAAAGAACAGGAAAAACCGGATGTTGAATAAACAGGGCGAGGCGTTCAAATAGAGGCGACAAAACAGGCTTAGCAAAGCGTTAGGACCAGAGACCACTGGGGACAAAACATGACTAAAACCATACAACAGACTTAAAATACAAAACACTGCCACTGGAATAGACCTGTTTTAAATACAGCATAACTATAATGCAGAAGGTGCTCAAATCACTGTGGAATTTCTTTGACAACTTCATTCTAATGAATGAAAAGTTTCAGTATATAAACACACAGCAGCCTCTTCTTATCGTAAAACACAAACATTTGTCGTCTATAACAGAACGCCACTATAGTTTATTTCCAATAACCGAATCGCTGCCATACCTTCTTGACGGCGCTTAGAGAAGTCGCTCGTGACTTTGCGCGCACCTCACGGAGTCGCGAAGAAAGAAAACAAACCGCGTTTAAACTCAACACGCGCCGAACCCCAAACAGAATTCGCTCGCGCTCCGAAGCTTACGAGCCGAAAAAAACATCGGCGAGAAAGCAAGAGCTCGCGCTTCACGTCCGAGCAAAAACAAGCGAGTGGGTGAACTGGTGGCCCTGTTCGCTAATTATCCCGCAAGCTGTGGAGTCAGCTGCTCTGACATCAGCGCCGTGCAAACGCTACCTCCAGCTGTGCTCGCGTTTACGCCATATGTTACCCGGAATCCGGCGACTAGAGAAAAAAATCACGGTTCATATACAGAACTTCGTGCGCGCGCGCGTGTGTGCGTGTGTGTGTGTGCGTGTGTGTGTGTATGTGCGTGTTTGTGTGTGTGTCACACAGCACTGATTACGATATTATAGTCGGATCGCAGCCACCGATCTCTGCTTGTGGAAAACTTTGAGGGGAAAAAAGTAAGAACAGCCAGCACTGGCTCCACAGAGATCAACTTTTTGTTTTCTTTCTGAAAGTTTATCGCTTTACGCTCCTTTTAAATCTTTATTATTGATACAAAATATTCACGGATATAATAACAGCACAAACTTTAGGGCATCTGGAATAGACGCTTAAACGTTTTATGATGATCAGTAAAACATCATGCGATAAAATTGTTCAAAAAGGTGGGCCAACGAGAAAATTGGGCAAAGTCGCAAAGCTGCACAGTGTGTGTGTGTGCGCGCGCGCGTGTGTGTTGGAGCCTTTAACGCCGAAGCAAGTCGACAACTGCACTGTGCGGAGGTGGTGAACGAGGTAGCGAGCGAACACACACACACACACACACAAAACACAAAAACAAACAACTTTATACCTTCCCGTTTTCGTCCCTCTCCCAAACGCAGTACTCACAGAATTATCGACGCTTTTCTTGCTTCCTCAGATGTTCTGCCGTCTTTTCATGATGTGTGGCCAGATGTCGGCGTCTCTCGGTGCTGCTTTCTCGACTTCTCGGTTGTTTAGCCCCCCTCCCTCTCTCTCTCCGTCTCTCTCTCTCGCTCGCTCTCTCGCTGTCAGGTCGCTAAATGCTGTAATCTCGCGATAACGAGAGTAAGAAGCATTGTGCTTTATTTCTGCTTCACCTCACACCACGGCAGCAAGTCGCTGAGCACAGTTCCCTTTACACAGCTGTGCTCATGCGTCTCTTTATTCATCATTCCGTTTAATACACAATATCCGTTCAATAATTAGTAAATACAAAAAACGGGGTTTATGAAGAGTTTCACTGAATAATGTAGCAATTTATACACTTAACATTTCACTGTAAAAATCTGTAAAAGACTGCTTTTCATTGTCACTGAGGAGTTAACCATTTTATATGTAACCCCTTTTAAAGTGTTTTGGTGTTACAATACAAGAATACCACACTGTCTCACACACATATCTCTCCCTTATATATAGCAAGAAACAAGGGGAAGCATAAGAATCTGAAGCAGCTGAATTGTAATGCTACATGACTGGGTTAAAGGTTTACTGATTTGTGAGGCAGGCGAAGAATAGCCTATCTGGTCCAAGCCTACAGAAGAGCTACTGTAGCACAAATAGCTGAACGCTGGCTATGATAGACCCTGTGCCCATTGTGACCCCTGTTCCCCATACAATGGGTATGTGAATATCAGACCTGGACCATGGAGATAAATCATGGGTTGGTGACACTTGGTCTGTAACATCCACATGAATGCCCTATAGAGGAGTGTGTGTCCCTGGGTAAGAGACGGCTCCTGGATACACTATGGGAAGAAGTCAGGCCAGCAGTGTGTTCCTCTGGGCAATGTTCTTCTGGAAAAAATTGGGTCCTAGTATTCATGTGGATTTCACTTTTATACATTCCACCTACCTAAACATTGTTGAACATAATGCTCCCTGCCACACTGCAAAAAATTGTTCAGGAATGAGTTAAAGAACATGACAGAGCTCAAAGTGTTGACAAATTCCCCAGATCTCAATCTGATCAAGCATCTGTGGGATGCACTTGGCACCCAAGTCCGACCCATAGAGTCCCTACCTCGCAACTTTCAGGATCTACTGATAACACATTAGTGCCAGAAACCACAGCACATCTTCAGAGACCACATGGATCATATTGACATGGTTGGCACCTAAAAAGTTCTTGTTGGATGGGGCCATAGTAACATTCTTTGAAATATACTGCAAAAGATCAGGACATGTGGCTTACAAACACGCTGACCACCCATCATTCTTAGATACATATTAGTATGACTGTCACACGTCCATTCACTTCTATTCACAGAATGCTCTGGGTCACAGTCACATCAATCACAGATGTGGGGGTCTTGGATTCTTCTTGGTAGAAGAAAGAATTGCGGTTTTCACAGTCGCGGCCCATGTTGATGTAAAGATAGTCTTCACTCACACTTCCAGTGATGTTCCCTGTGGCTATATACATCGCCATATTAAAGTGAGTGTGACTGCATTTTCCTCGGCTAGTCTCCAGGGCAGATCATAAATAAAATCTTTGCAGTGCTCATAGTTCAGGCCCAAGATGTTATGCTTACACCACAGCACTGCTCAATAATGTGGCACATTGGGGACCTACACAATATTAGGCACTTGTTCTTAATGTCATGGCTGATCAGTGTATGTCCCGACCCTGGAAGCGAGTCTTGGTCTACAGCAGCAGCACATTAGCCAGAATAACCGAGCTTTCAGTGATACATGACATGACATGGTCTGTAAGCAGGCAGAGTTTCAGATAACTGGTCGCAAACGTACAGAAACAGTGAAATAAACATTTTGAGTGTTGAGATTTACATTGCTACTGTTTAAAAGAAGACAATATATGCACAGTAGAGTCACAATAAATCAAGAAGAGATGGTTGTCATTATGGCTAAAAGAATATAATTGCAAACACATCATTTGGTTGGTAACGGATTGTTATGAAAGGAGTGAAATTATTGGCAGACCATTCAGAGGTGTAAATGTTTTGGGTAAACATTTCTGAAGATGTTGAATCGTTCTGAGTAAATCTGTCGAAATCTGAAAACAAATTTGTTATGTTGGGCTGATGCAGGTTTGATGCAGGTTTGATTACGATTTAATGAATAGTTTAGGGCGAAAAAGTGTTTTGTAATAAATTTTTCACATAGCAGTCAGTCGTTTGTTTGGGTTCTTCCCCAAATATACAGTTTAGTGCCTTTTAACATTACATTAGTGCATGTTAAATATACTGTTTAGTGACTGCAAGTAAAGAAATATTGTGACTAGAAATTAGCATACTGCAACTTGCAGGTATAGCTAGTCTTAAATGTTGACAAGAAATTCCTAAATTTGTATTTAATATTAGATGAATCTAGTCTCAAGTAATGTCCATCTTTTACATTCTGTACAATACTTTCTCTTTTCGGGGCATTTTTTTGGTCAATGCACCAATGTTTGCTCATTTATTGTTCTTGGAAGCCAGATAAAACAACATTTAAAAAGTTTGAGCATATCTTTGGCCAACTGGCTCACAGAGTGCCCTAGAATTGTCACTTTCTAAAACAAGAGTCCTAGTAGAATACTGCAACCAGGAAAAAGACCATACTATGTATAAAGGGCCTGTCTAAAATATGTTACAAATCATAATCATTGTGATGATATGAAAAGTGGATGGAAGCAGTACAGCAAATTTCTTCACAAACTGAAAGCAAGACCTCTGATTGTAACTCATGAATGTGTTTAAACTGTCTCAGAAACAATTATTTAAGGTATTGCTTAAGAGGTTGCTTAACAATGCGAAAGATGTGAATTCAGCCTGCAGTTTGTATGAGGATAATTGTTGGTCACAAGCAGGGGTGTGGCTAGAAATCCCTGGCCCTCTGAAAAAAAGCTTACAGCTGGGCCTTTCAACAGTCTCTGCCTTAAGGAACATTTCCCCAAACCCACTCTGAAATTATTTCGTTTTGTCAGACCTGCTTATTAGATTATATAACTTGATTACTTTAGTCTTGTGGCCTGGAGTAACTAAAGAAGCAGAAGTCTTAGATTTTCATTTGAGTATGTGGAAAAATTTGTGCTGCTCTTCATTAAGCATTCACTATAAACTCCAAAATGATTACTGTTATCTACTCATTCTTTCTTTGATTCATTATATTTAATAACTGGAGGCAAGACTACAAATGCTGTTATCCTCTTTTTGTATTTACAGAAGTGTGTTTGATGCTGCATTAATTCATTTCTGATTTAGTTTTACTCTGTAAAGTATAAGCCAGACATCCTAGTAATGTAAATTCGTCTGCTGCACAAACATATCCGGCTTTATCAGCAGCATACGGCGCGATATGGATACATAAAGATATAGCATTGCAGCCGTCTCCCTGATCTACTTGACCTAAAGCCAGGTGCTTCCATCCAGTAGTTGCTGAGCATAGCCTTGCATAAAAATCCCCAAGGTCACAAACCAGCACATTTCAGAGTGAGACATATCCTCACGTAGACCACTTCAACAAAACTGAGTGGCAACTCAAATGAACCCAAGAGCCTCGAAGTAAGAGCAGTCTCTTTTCTCAAGAAAATCAAGTGCCCACTTAGAGGAGGTTCTAGACGTTTAGCAGTGAAGAACCTGCCTAAATAGTTTTTAATACGCCAAATTGTAGCTATTCTATCAAATGTGTTGTGGAAAATGCATTCCTCTCTTTTCAGTAGATTTAAGTGTATAATTAGAGGCCTTTGGAGACAGTGCCCGCCTCCTGCTCTGTACATTGTTATAGGTTTGTGTGTGTGTGTGTGTGTGTGTGTGTGTGTGTGGGGCTGGGATCTCATGGAGGGTGGTGGGGGCTAATCCTGATCAGAGTTGGAATGCTTTGGCACTGACTCACCTCTCAGCGATGCTAATGTTGTCACACACACACACACACACACACACACACACACACACACACACACACACACAGCAGCTCATATTTCTAAACTAATAGCTTATATATGGCATACGTAATAACACTATAATACATAACATAATACTATTCTTTTGTATTTTAACTGACTTTTGATTTTTTTAAAAAAGTGTGTAATCTGATCAGTTACTCCTGAGAAATTCTAGTCGATGGGAGCAGCCTTTGTTCTGAGACTCTGCTATAGAAAGTACCTTTGTGTCATTCCACTACAAATTTATTTTTAATGTATTTATTTCCAGACTCTGGACATCCTGACATGGAAGCATTATGTTCTCTATTTTTTTTTCCTATTTAAACATTGTGACACTAAAAGAAGACCGTAACATCGACAATACTAGAATTTCTCCAACAAA
>JAOTRN010000002.1:6338085-6354907 GCA_028566695.1 Bagroides melapterus
AAACTGTTGCCACAAGATTAAAAGCTCACATTTTCTAGAGGCCCAGACCTGTTCCAGCATGCACAACAAGCAATTAAGACATGGTTTGACAAGGTTGGAGTGGAAGACCCTGAGTGTCCCACACAGAGACTTGACCTCAGTCCTGCTGAACACCTTTGGGATGAACTGGAACACTGACCCACTGCACCTCCAGAACTCCTCACACAACATCAGTGCCTTACCTGCTGTTTGTGGGGATTTTTGCTCATTCTTCCACTTTAACATTCTAAAATATATTTGGAAAACTTTTCTAGAAGAGTGGAGGTGATTGTAACCTGGCATGAAATGTTCAACAAGCCTACAGTATGTACGTCACTAGTCACAACAAGGGAATCACCTATAACTGAGCAGTGTTCTGCTCAGTCTGTTCGTTGTCAGCTTTTAACAAACTTTTATTCTGTTGCTTTTCCCCATTATTTTCTAGGAACTGGGAGATGCTCTTACTTATGCTACGTTGACTTACAGCAGCAAAGCAACCAGAGATCATTTATTAGCAGCTAGAACTGGCGACTTCTATTGACACGAGTGACAGTGAGAGTTGGTTACTAGATGTTGGTGCGTCCAGGGACGTGACAAAATTGAGAAACGTTTAATTTTATGCAAGTATGCAGCAAGTACCAATAGGAGTGAAATAGAGACCATGTGGTCCATGGCAAAGAACACACACTGCTTCTTCTTCATCTCATATATGATATGATGTGTATATATACTGCTAAATTTTATATACAAGCACCAAGTCTCCGTCAAGAATGATTCATGATATCAGGAAGAACACTGTTTTGTTGTGAAATGCTTGTTGTACCACTGATAAACATTATTATTATTGCAACCTTTAGAAGGAACTCTACTGCCTACTTCATACTACAGCGACTGAAGACCTGGAGCAAGAAAAATCACTGTATGTAGCATCAGACAGAGTTACACACACATATACACAAGTCCAAGGTACTAAATTCTAAGGGAAGTTTGAATTTAGCTAACTTATCTTATGTACTACAATCTAACATACATATATTTTTATTTAATGCATAATGAATATTCATTCATGTACCTTTGTGCAAGAGGAGCACAATGATTGCATATCGCATTTTCTAAAGCAACATTGAATTTAATGTAATATAAAATGCCCCTGTAATGAGAAATTTTAAAATGAAAACAAAATCAAAACTGCCTATTTATATACAGTATGCAATATTTAAATAAATCAAAGATTATACACAAAAATACAGTAGATATTACCACAGAAATATTTCGGATAGAAACAAAGAAACAAGCGTATGCCTGGGATTAAAGCGTTTCCATCCCCAATTCTCCCCACTAACGTTTAAATCGAACCATCCCTTTGTTGATTTATTGTTACTGGGAAGTGACAACTTTATGAAAATTTACAAGTTCAATTCCACTGCAAGTGCCTGATGTTACAATCTATCATCCATAACAACAGGCCATATAATTGACCCTATAGTCCCAAATATATACTTGCACAATTGCTGTGGATGTACATGTACTGGAGACTTCAGAGAACAGATAGACCGAGTACATTAAAAGAATAGAAATGCTAACGATACACATGTTGAAATAGCATATCAGAGGTAAATTTATCCTGAGAAAGCTTACCAGTGTCACGGTATGTAGGCAGTAAACAAAAGCTTTTGTACATATATATATATATAAACTCGCAAAAATGCGAATTTATACTAAATTACACAACATAACGTCAATTTTATAAATATTTCAGGTGAGGTCTGAATTTATAAATGTTCCTTTTACCATTGAATTCAATTAATACAATCAATCATCATATAAATGTGCTCATTTAAAGGCATGAGCATATAGTGAGCATGTGTGCTATATTGCCACAATGCCCTAAGAATTTATGCTTACATATCTATATATATTAAAAAAAAACAACAACACTGGACCTCAGTGTGATCATTAATGTACAATAGAAGAAAATCTGAAAGCATTTTACAAGAACATTTACGTGTATGATCTAAGGTTTTGGAACTTCTCCAGCAGGTTTTTGACTAAACCGTGTTGGGTATTCTCTGTTTTTTCACTGTCCAGACAACTATGGTCTTCATGAAGCTCTGCTTTCTTCTCTTCACCTGCTTCCAGACCATTACTTTCTGTCCTAATAATCCTTTCCACTATAATGATCTTGTTTTCATTGGGCAGGCTGGCCTGGCCAGATATGTAGTAGTTCCTTGACATGTCTGTATGGTTCATTTGCTGTTTTAATTGAAGCGGTCCCATCATGTGTTCCAAAGAACTACTTTTGAACATTTTACCCGCACCCTGTCCTGCAGGTCCCTTGTCCCTGGAGTGGGTAGTGGCAGTGTCTTTAGCTGGTGTTGTGTGGGGGTCCGTAAGGCCAGAAACTTGGCTGGAACCGGAGTAGGTTCGTCTGGCTGTGGGAGTATTTCGTCCAATCTCAAGTATTTGCTCTGGGACTGAGCAACTGCGATTAATTGAGAGTAACTGAGGATTTGGTCGTGAGTATTTGGAACGCAGCTCTCTCACGTCTGGCCAATTAAAGCTCTCTGTGTAGACTGGACTTTGTAGCTCCAGAGCAGGTGGTCTGAAAGTGGTCTGAAGTTGAGGACTGCCCAGGGAGCAGGGGCTCAGTGATGAACTGGAGTCTGTGTGCTCACATGAACCAACTGATAGAGCCAAGCTCTGCATACCTATACATATTTACAAAAAATGTTAAATTAACTTTAACAAATAAAGAAGGAACTTTTCAATTAAAAAAAGAAGCAAATACCATTGGCATAAAAATAGAAAACATCATGAATATAGATATACAGTACATACATGGAAAACGTTGGTAAACTTCCATTAAAGAAAGAAAACCCCACAATGGTCACTGAAATAAATAAAAATTGACTAAATACTGACTAATGAAAATCAGACAATGTTTTTTTTAAAATGCTTCTGTTGAACCACAATTCAAAAGCAAACTAATGAAAGTGGCCTGGACAAAAAATGATGGAACCCTTTTGAGGCAATCACTGCAATCAATTTCTATAACCCTCAATGAGGCTTCAGACTACTCCAGCTCTCTCAGGTTTGAACTCTGCATGTTACAGCTCTTTCCACGGATGTTCAATAGGATTGAAATCAGAGCTCATAGAAGGTCACTTCAGAAAAGACCAATGTTTTGTTCTTACCGATTGTGTCTTTAGCTGTATTTTGGGTTATTATCCTGTTAGAGGACACATGGCCTGCGACTGCGACCAAGCCTTCTGACACTAGGCAGCACATTTTTCTCCAGAGTGCCTTAATAGTCTTGAGATTTCACTGTAGACACAGATTCAAGACACCCTGTGCCACATGCAGCAAAGCAGGCTCATGAACATAACCCTGTTTCACAGTAGGTACAGTGTTCTGTGAACATTGAGTTGAGTTGACTTGCCAAAGCTCCAGATGTGTCTAATCTGTCTAAAGGACTTTCTCCCAGAAGCTTTGTGGCTTGTCAATATGAATTTTGGCAAATTCGTTTTTATGATTTGATTTCAACAGTAGAATACCCCTCTGTCTTCTCCCATTAAGTCCACTTTGGCTCAAACAGTGATGATGGTGCGATCTGACACTGGTGTACCTTGACCTTGGAGTTCACCTCTAATCTCTTTAGAAGTTGTTCTGGGCTCTCTGGTTACCATTCCTATTATCTGTCTCTTCAATTTTCTTCTAGCAGCCACATCCAGGGAGGTTGGCTACAGTCCTGTGGACCTTAAACTTCTGAATAAAGTGTTCAACCACAGTCACAGAAACATCAAGCTGCTTGGGGATGGACTTCCAGCCTTTACCTTTAACATGCTTGTCTAGAATGTTCCTTCTAATCTCCTGACACAGCTCTTTCCTTATTTTTCTCAGGTCCATGTTCAGTGTGGTGCACACCATGATACCAAACAGCACAGTGACTTTTCACCCTTTAAACAGGCAGACTGACTGATTATTATTGAACACCCCTGTGATACTAATTACAGGACACACTTTAGTTTAACATTTCCCTATCGTCAAATTATTTTTAATCTTTTCTAACCGTACCATCATTTTAACCAGGCCAGTTTCATTAGTTTGCATTCTGTTGAACCACAATTCAATAGCAAGATCTGATTTTCATTAGCCAACTTTCAGTTTCATTATTTCAGTGACCACTGTGGGTTTTTTGACCACGTGTATATGTCTATATTCTAAATGTTTTTGCAAGATATGTTGAAAGATTGACAGAACCCCTACAACACAGTCCTTGCCTTAAACTGATATGAAAATACTTACCCATCTCATTCTCTGGACTTTTGTCTTCCACAACAGAGGACAGCGTTCTGTGGCCAAAATTGCTCTTTGACACATTTGTTCTCGGTCTCACTACAGGCCTGTTGTTCTTAATACGCTGGCTGTATTGCCTAGCTAGATGGAACACTTTGTTCTTCATCTTATCCATATCTTGCAACATTAGGTCTTCTTCTGAATCTAACCTCAGGGAGACAATTTTTGGTTGAGGAGCATGTCTGATCTTCTGTGTCTCTTGGAGCTTCAGATCACTAGATAAGCTGCTCTCCAGTGGTGAAGGTGTTGATATCCCATGTCCAGCATTGCTGTTGTCAAATTCCTCCAACGTTAGTAGACGTTCACCAAGGTCACTATAAGAACTCTCCTGTCCCTTTTGATCCTGGGTAGGGGTGACAACTGTGCCATCCATGTTATCTATAGAAGCTTGTTGAGGCTCCTCAGAAGCGCCAGTGATTTCAACCTCCATGTCTTGCCAATCCCTCATCATCTCAGCGGTGGATCGGAAATCCTCATCTTCATCAACTGCCTGAACAATTACTAGAGGCTCATCCCTAGCTACTTTTGTGTCTATACTAGACAGAGTCTCTGTGTCCATGATCTCTTCGGAATTATTCTCTTTTGCCAGACCTGGAAGATCAAAAACTGCCCAAGAAGTTGGCCTTGTAATTTTTGAGGCCCTCCTGTGATTTGCTGCATCTTCTTCATTGGGAAGGCTGTCAAGCTGCTGGCTGAGATTTCGGACTAGCCCCGGAGGAATATAAGAGAGGCTTTCCCTGCGTTTGATGCTAAAATTGGCATCTTGTTGCTCAGCATGCTCATAGTATTGTTTGATTTTATGGATGAGCAGTCTGTCCTTTTTGGAGAGAGTATCTGGTTTTGTTAGTTGTCTTTGGTCTGGTGTGACCAGTTGTGGACCTGGTATGGCTGAGGCTAAATATTCAGGTACAATTTTAAAAGTAACTGGGTCAGGGGAGGAACAGTTTATCTCTTGAGCCTTCTCTTTGTCCAGCGGCTCAGCATTGAGGCTAAACACGCTACTTCTCCTACTACCTGTCTGAGATGAAGGGCAACCTAGAGAGGACATGTCATCAGCTGCCAGACTGCTTTGCCTAGAGTGGCTCCTAGTAATGTGTCCAGCAATAACACTGGCTTTGTCTAGAACAGATGCTGGCAAGATGCTCCTAGGTTCAGTTCCCGATGACACGTCTTCCTCTTCTTCGTCGTCATCTTCCTCCTCCCCCAGGTCCTCAGCATTCTCCAAAATATTTGCTCTGGATCGAGTGCTCTTGCCCTCTAGTTGGATGGCATGTGGGACTGCGGACAGTGACTCTACCCTTCCCACCACAATCTCTTCATCCATTCTGCTTTGGTCCTGAGGGTTAACGCGAGATTGCTGTTGTCCTGCTTCTTCTCTTTCCTCATCTTCTTCTCCAGGCAGAGAAATGACTTGTGAATGATGATCCTCAGAAGAGTCCTAGTGCACAGAAAGAAAATCAATTACTGTTTCTGGAAGGGACTCATTGGATTAGGACAAGAAAGATATGAACATATGTCAATATTCATCATTTGTAATTAGCTTGACAATGCCCACGAGATAAAAGTCATTTGTACTAAGGTAGTTTGTTCATTCATTATCAGTAACCAGTTTATATTGGTCAGGGATGCAGTAGAGCCAGATCTTATCCCAGGAATATCTGGAGCAAGCCTAGAATACATCCTGAATGAGATGTCAGTCCATTGCTGTGTATAACAAACACATTCGCATCTAGGAGTACTACCAATGAGAACATGTGTATTAAGAGGAAACCCTCATACACATGGAAAACAGGCAAAATGCTCTCAGGATTGGGGAAAAAATGCTCAGGATTGAACAGGAAACCCTGTGAGATAATAATGCAGTACCAATACAGGTTTTTTTTGGCCATTTTGGTAGTAGTAGCAGTAATAATAATAATAATAATAATAATAATAATAATAATAATAATTATTATTATTATTATTATTATTATTATTATTATAAGAGAAGAAAATGAAGAAGAATTGCACTCATTTTATAAAGTGTTTAGTGATGCAATGCTATGTAATCTCACCTGCTCACATACTGTTGAATTCTCTGCCTGGTCTTCTTGAGAAAGAGATTGGCTTCTTTTAGGTTTCACCATGTCGTTCTCCTCCGTAGCCTGTTCCCCATCTCTACTCTTAAAAGTGAAAGAGAAGCAAGAAAAATAGAAGAAGAGTCAAATATTATTCTCAGACTCTCATTTGAATGTTCTTTAACTGAGCATGTTTGTTCCCATCTGATCTGGAGTGTACGCTCTTTGAGGACGATTTCATCCATTACAAACGGCTGCAATTCATATAAAAGCTTCAGTGCTTTTTGTTGACCTTTAGAAACTGCCTTTGTAACGGGCTACAATCAAATATAACGGAAACCTTTGGTGACATTGATTATGGGAAGCTAAGAGCTAGTTTGAATACAGCCTGGACCTCTCCTCATCTCCCACCTCCGAAAATTTGACAGTGAAATTTTCCTTTGAAGTCAAACTTCAATCACAGAATCTAATTCGTATGTACTGAAAGTGCAATTAACAATTCAGACTGAGCACAGTACTGAAAACAGACGTGACATCCTGTAACATCATTCAAAGTTCTTTGGAGAATAGTTATTATAAGGGCTCTGTTGTAAGAGCGATTTTATTTAACAGCAACTCGGGCACTAGGTCCATCTTCAAATAACAAGTTCCAATAGGTCATATTTTCTAAAGTAAATACTCCTTCACAGGAACTTGTTGCCAGATGCACTATATAAACCCACGTGAAATAATAAACAGATAAATGGAAGTCTTGTTATTTAACAATGAATCAATACTTAAGGTCTCTGTAATTGTTCCAGTTTGTCATTATTGTGTGGTAATTTTGTCTTATTAAAGCAAGAAAAACAAACAAGGCTGTTAATTTTTATAATCTAAGTGACAACAGAAAATAATTTAGCTTTAAATGAAACTAACTTAAAAAAAAAAGGCAGAAGCAAAATTGCCTGCTGTAAAAGAGCAAAAAACACTTAGCAAATCCCCATTGCAGTGCCTCATAATGGGCTGCATCAACACCCTATCTAATTATTTTCCTATGAACTGTTATGTTTTACCAATAACCTTTGCATTTCTGCATCATTTTTTTTCTTTTTTTTAAATCAAGCAAGTGGCACAACATGAAAAACACACACCCTCAAGCAACAAGTTCACAGACCAGGACAAACCCTTATGAGCAGTCAATAACTGCAGATAATTTAATCACCATTATAGAGCGGACAGTTATCTAATGTTGCTCCAGGGGTTTGTGTAAACAACCCAAACAAGATGCCAGAGGAATGAATCCCACTGCAGACACACACAGAGCGCTGACCACGTACTCTTTCGTTTCATGTGACATCACACTGTGAGGACCGAAGACTGCCTGACTCTATCGATAAACTTTTTTTTGTGTCTGTGCTTCATTAAAATGAGTTTGTTTTCTTTTCTGCTCATAATCAACTTCACCATGTACATCTTCAGCAAAAGCAGCAATGCAGAGCTTAGCTATGTTGTGAGAAACCTGGAAAGATTATATCAGTAGCAAGCATTGCTATCTTTCTTCTTTTAATGAAAAATGAGGTTGGGAGTTTCACAGCCAGGTATGAAGAGCTGGTAAGTGGAATTTGCAGATTAGGGGAAAGGTCTATAGAAAGCTCTATTGAATTTATATTTATTTTTATCTTAGTAAAGAGAGTAAGTTTTACCAGTATGGCAACCATGTGACAGAGTATGTATATGCTTATGAGATAAAAAAAACATGCACAGAGCCATGCAAGTGCCAAGCTAAGCGTCTTCCAACAGCAGACATTAGACATGCAAGCGAGAGAGCTGGAATTTGGCTGGAATGGCTGTTTAACACACAGCAGTGGAGTGACAATGCCTAGCAGAGGGAAGAAGGGGGGGGGGGGAAAGCAGATAGTGACAGTGAGCCTCACCGTTGCGACCCGCGTGAAAAGCAAAGCTCTGGCCTTATAGCGCCAGCAGGAGATGGCAGCCAACACTGAACTGGCAAAGTCAGCTACCTGCTCGTCTTTCACCACAATCTCTTCATCTTCGCTCTGTCTCTGCACTTTGTCCAGCGCCCCATCCTTCTCCTCTGTCTCTCTATGGAATGGTGTTTCTAGCCGACAGGTTTCAAGGCCGTTCACGTTCAGCCAGTCCAGGGAAAGCCATCCGCTGGTGCTCTCTTCAGGGATGGGCCTCTCCGTCTCCGCTTCGTCCACGGTAGAACTCAAGGTGGAAGCGCTAGCTGCAGCCTGCAAGGAACTCCGGCTGCTGTCTGACAGCAGAGTACCCATGCTGTCGGCATGCTGGAGTGTAAAGACACAGTTACAGGGGTGCACAAAGGCTGCTGGTGCATGCTCTGGTGTTTAAGCTAATGGTGAAAAGCAAATAGTACGGGTAAATCCATATATAGTGCTCCGGATTATAACATTTCAAATCACATGTGGTTCAGTAAGTAATTAACAAACAAACAACAAAAACCGTTACGCTTATCTTGTCTATTCTAAACACCAGCAATACTGGACTCGGCAAACAATATGTAATCATTAAAATTGTGTGAAGGCTTACCTTAAGTGTTTCTACAGCATGACATGAAGAACAGATGATAACAGGGTAATGCAAATGAAAGAGAAAGAAAAAAAAGAAATCATTTAAAATGTATCAGAAGCAATGCTATTTTTATTTTGAACCCTAACCCAAGCCAAGTTCTCAATGACATCTACATAGATGTAATCAAATCAGCTTTGCACGGGGCGGAACAAAAAAACAAAACATTTCAGTCACCCATGGCTATGTGGGTTTTTTTCCCCCTAAATCAATTTCTCAGAAAAGTTTAGAGACAGAGAGGTATGAACTCAACACATTCTCTAAGAGAGAGAGAGAAGAAAAAAAAAAGACTAACAAATTTGTCTTTCTTTCATTATCTGCAAATTAGAATACATAACAGGGCAACCAGTGATCTAAGGCCAAAACAAGCCCACGGACTGAAAGGAGTCGACGCAAGACAAAGCCCCTTGCTGATGGGCTCCATAATTAACATCATTATGTGTGAGGCTGGAGGATGGGGGATGTGCTCTTTGATCTAACAGAGAGACCAATTGGATACTGTAAGGCTTTGAAGCCAAGCAGACAAGAGGAAGACGGCAAGGGGCGAGCACGTATCTCCTGATGACAACAGGCGTGTATGGTGGCTCTGCAGGGTTTTTTCACTAACGATAAGAATAGACAACTTCTACTTTTGACCTCTCTTTTGTTTTGTTTGCTGATGAACTAACGAAAAAAATCCTGGTACTATCAGAGTGGCAGCAAACTGGGTTGTGATATTTATAGTGAGGATCGCTGAAACCTGTACAATATGAAAGACTCCATGGATTCATTTGAAATATTTCAATTATGGAAACTTCTGATTCCCTAAGAGGCCACTTCAACATGGAGGGGGGAAATAGGGCTACATTACCTTTTGTAGTCCGCATGTTCTGCTTAACTCTGTTAAATGGCTCTGTTAGAGAAAAAAAAAATAGAAAATGAGCAGATAATTTATTCAGAATTTGCCCACAATGATCTCTGTCTGTCTGCATATTAGAAGAAAGACAGCAGATGTGGAGGAATGCGATACGATGCTTATGCATTAAGGACTTTAATAAGTGAAGTAAAATAATCCAAAAAGTAGCAGGAAGCGGCAAATCATCGCAGAGACAAATCAGGACAAACCAACTGAACAAATCTTAGTAAATCTGCAGGACAGGCAAAATCATGCAAGAAAAGTCAAAGTCTTACCTGATCGCCTTCGTTCTTTAAGTCCTGCCATTAGAAGGTCCTCAGACTTGTTTTGTCTTTCAGGACTATAGCGATACTTCACTGGACCTAAAGCACCAAAGTTAACAGACATAAAAAGCCTTGATTTACATTTCCTTCTATTTATACTGTACATAATCTGTAGGTTTAAGTTCTACATCTGGCAAAAAACAAAACAAAACAAAACAAACGTAACCACTCACAGTCAGATCTCATGTCCAGAATGGCATCTTTGGCCTAAAAGAAATAAAGAGTGTGAGCTAGGTATCACACGTAACAAATCTTTACACATTTCTAACTTTCATGTTTCCTACTTTCTGTGGAATGATGGCATGATGGTTCTCCAGAATCAGCCTCTTGATGTGATGAGCCCATAGTTTTTTCTCCTCCACAGTTTTGGCCTGTAAAAAAAGCCAATGAAAAATGACTCAAACCAAATCGGAGCAGTAAAGCTAAAAAATTGTACTTATTCCTTAAAGGACAGCTTAACACAGGAAGAATCCCACAGACCTGTACTGTGTGAGGTTGTTTAGGATGCTTGTAGTGCGTCACACTGAAGCGAAGAGAGTCCTTGGCACTTTCAATCAGCATTAAAGTGGAGCACTGAAAAGAAATATAAAAACAGGAGAAACGAGGTCAGGAGAATAGAGAACACCTTCACCTATCAGCTCTTAGCCCTGAATCTCCTAACTTAAGCTTTCTATGAGCCTTAGGATCAGAAAAAACCCCCTTTTTTTCCCTTTCTTTTCTTTTTTTTTTTGCAGTGAATTAGAAAATGAGGATGTTAATAGGAAATGAGAGGAAACTGCTTAATCGCAATTAATCTGTGGAGTACATAAGCAGATACCATCTCCAGCCGGAAGGAATAAAAGCCTTTTCGAACATTTATCACTTAGCAATATGCCCCCAAATAAAAAATTACAGCAGATAACATAGTCCCTTTTCTAGAATTGGTTTGGTTTACCTTATCTGTAGAGGAGAAACCTACTACACTAGGATTTGTTCTAAAAATCATAGCAGGAATAAAAAGAAAACACGAGCACATCCAGTTACAGACTCCTAAGTACCATTATATGGGTCTTGTAGACGTAATGCTCTCCTCTCTTCTTGGTGATGAGAAGCATTTTGTCAAAAAGGAACAGCGTTCGTTCGTTCTTCGCGCGGTGGACGTGAAAGGTTCCCTCCAGGACGAGCTCACCGTATGTAGTGAGGTCGGGTCCTTTCCAGTTGATGAGGAGGGACTGAATCTCCTGAAGAAAAGAAGACACAAGTTCCCTTTAGAATGCAAATTTTAATGTAACTCCAGGCTTCAACTCCAGGCACGAGTCCATGAACTGAAGTGAAAGCTACACTTTATACATTGCATGCTGGTAACTTGTATTTATTAGGGATACCGGTATGGATTATTAATCCTACAGTGGAGGTCACACCCACAGGTCACACACCCTCACACTCTCAGTACTGGTATCGTTTAAACACAGAAAGTGGAGTGCATTGAAAAGAATCACACAACAGTAACTAACATAAAATATCCTATGACGCCAGTGGGGATAAAAAAAAATTGGTTCTGATCCTTTGTTCCTTTTACATCTAGAACAAAAACCAAAAGACAAAACAACTATAACTGCACAGAAAAAACAAATCCTAATGTTAAATCCAACATCCGTGCTTGGATAAAGTTTGTGTCTTTTTCTAATCGGCCATTTATTTAATCCAGTTAGAGATCAAATCACTGGCTGCATTTCCTCATAATTCTGTTTCTAATCATGTGTAATTATCTGTAATGAACCGCTAATGGACACAAGCTCCAACCCTACCCCAAGTCCAAATGGGACCTACTGTTCCCAACTGAGCAGATAGAACAAATATACGACTGGAGCCTTGAGTATGGTTTGAGTATCGTCTGGTTCTGAAAAAAACGTCTGAAGCAAACTTCTCTTGTGCGTTCGATGCCTTTCACAGAGGTTCAGTAGTGATTTCTTGTAATGAAACTGCGTCTCCTTAACTGAGTTGAGGATGTAGCTAACATGACATGGTTTATTAACATTTAATGCTCTAATGAACAAGCCTGAGGTGACTGTGGCAAGGTAAAACTCCCTGAGATGATATTAAAGCATGTGCAAGTTTGTATGGAATTTTTAACACGACATCTTGTGTATACGGTCTGATCATGTCCAGATTTAAAGGGAAAGATAAAGAGTCTGGTATGAATTTGTTGGTCCAACTCCGTTTGACAAAGATTTTGAGATGGATGAGATTATTATTGGTTTGAAGTCTGATGTTGGGATTTGACATTCTGTGACTCCCTTTTTGAGAGGTTCCTTAGCAGTAATGTCTGCGTGTTCATTGCCACGTAGCCCCATAAGGTTTGGTGTATCCAGTACAGAAGGTTGACTACAATTCAACAACGTCTGAATGTTTGGGGGTGAAACTGGTGTCAGACACAATCAGAGCTCCCAACGGTTTCTTAGTTCACAGCTTTAGAGTGTGATTTGTACAAAACAAAAACAGATGTTCTCTAAAACAGATGTTGTCTAAAAGTCGTTCTCTAAACTTACACAGTTCCATATGAGCTCTTGGTTCAACGGTACAATTCCACTCAACTAAAAACCATTGTAGGGTAAGGACATTTATGTTCATTTATTTATGTTCATTGTCTTTGGTTGTGTACAGCTGCTTTGTGACAATGACCATTGTAAAAAGCGCTATACAAATAAAATTGAATTGAATTGAATGTTTATATTATTTACTCTCCATTATCACCCAAATGACGATGAGATTTCCTTCTGCGTCCGTTTCCTCTGAAGGTTCCATCCTCATATCATCTAAGGTAGTTTTATCTTTCCACCCTCGCCTCAGGCTTGTTCATTAGGGATAGATGTTAGAGATAAATAGTAACTTCATTTTAAACTTTAAATTTTTATTCTGTTTCTTATGTTCTGTAAAGCCGCTTTGAGACAATGTCCAATTTTTAAAGCTCTATACAAATAAATTAAATGAAATTAAACTACTGAATAAAGCACAATCCAGTTTTTAGATCCAGTATACTGAAAAAAGGAACTGGGATTTAGAAATGGTCAGCAATACTCTTTACTGAAATACCAAATACTAGCCTAGCTTTTTTGCAAATGTTCATCTGTAGTAGAAAATGTAACAGCATTAAAAGTTTATTTATTTATTTATTTATTTATTTATTGTACAGACCACATCATGGTTGCAGTTTAGTGTTTCAAATCACGTTAATGGGTTGTGGTGAGTTCATGATTTTTCAATTAGTCTGATTCTTCAACCTACTATTAATTTAACTTTGACTCTACTATTAAATTAGACTCTGAAGTCTAATCTAATCTAATTTAAAGATGTCTCCAGAAAAAATAAATCTTGTTATTAAAGGAGATAATACTGAAAAAGTCAGTCTAATAAAACAACCAGCATCAAAATTCCATACCCTAAAAGGTTACCATTAAGGAGTGTTGTAAATAAACGTGTGGCAAAGCTGAAGTGCTGCTCACCTGCAGCCTCACAGCATGCTCATGCTTCCTCTTCATGTCATTGATGTACCAAGCCACTCCTGTCATGGTGACTATAGCATCTTCCACCACATCATAGCCTTCCTCCTCAGGGTCAAAATGTTTGGCGATTTCCTAAAACAACAAAGCAGCAGAAATAAATAAATATAGTCAGTAATCAAATCTTAGTCAGACTGATTACTGAGACAGTCTGAGACGTATAAGGAAGGGACAGACGATTGACGTGTAAGCCTTGACATGAGAAAAAACACAAATAAGATGCCAGACAATGTTTGTAGCTTCTTTTTTTGAGTCATTACCCTAAATAAAAAAAATCATTTTAAGCTTACTAGAAAAGTACTGTATGTAATCTAACGTACAAACAGTCAGGCTTGTTTAATCTGACAATTTTATTCATTTTAGAATTTTTTTCATTATTTTATGTGAGGTCCCGGTTTTATGCAGATTGGTCAGACTGCTGTAGTGTGAAGTGGCATCCTGAGAGGTGCCTGTTCTTTCTGAATTTATTTAAACAGAAAGTCGAATCTGTTTGCGTCCCACTGTGGACTGTTGATGTTGACTTTACCGCTAAACTGATACAGCTGGTGCTAAAAGTTTACAGAAGTCTTTGTTAAAGATTGCATCCGAATCAAGCCGCACACATCGACCAAGCATTTTTTACAGACCAGAAATAAGGCATACAAGAAAAAGCCTTAATCGCTTACTTAATCCCACTTAACAAATGCTAACGTTTAGTCTTAACTGTAAAGTTATTTTTTGCACTGCTGTTTGTGTAAAAAGTACCTCTACAGGTATGTCAGGACATGAAGGGGTACGTGCCTGTAACAGGAGATGATATTTCAAAATCCTCTGCACAGGTTTCAGCAGGTAGGCACCTAAAGGAAGGGAATGCTGGAGAGATGCCTGACGATCCCTGAAGAACTTAGCCAGTGTCTTGTTCCTCATGCACTCTGTAAGTGTAGCTACTGAGCTGAAAAGGAAGTCAAGGAGAGAATAAAGATTGGCAAAGGGAAATAAAAGGCACATACGGTTGCCAGACAAAAGACATGAATGCTTGCTGTGTTTACTCTTAACTGAACCCTTGTTTTCTGCTTCGGTATGATTTGTTTGAGCAGGTGTGAACACGGCAGTCACACTTGGGTGCAGACCAAAACAACTCGTACTATATGGTATATGCAAGGAGGTCTCGGTCAGGTTCGAGTAAACACTAGTGTTGTTCACATGCAGTGAGGAAACAATTAGATCCTGAATTAAAACAACTGCAGAAATTGAAGCAAATCTAGCATATTCAATTTAATTTCATTTATTTATATAGCGCGTTTAACAATTCGCATTGTCTCGGAGAAGCTTTACAGAAGAATAAAAATTGCAAAGTTTAAAATGAAATGACTATTTATCTCTAACATCTAATCCTTAATGAACAAGCCTGAGGCGACAACATTAAGAAAAAACTCTGAGATGATATGAGGAAGAAACCATAAGAGGAACCAGACTCAGAAGGAAATCTCATCATTTAGGTGAAACTGGACAGTAAATAATGTAAATGTTAATAATGTCCTTGCTACAACGGTTTATAGTTCAGTGGAATTGGGGAACCAAGAGCTCCTATGAAACTAATTTGTCATTACGGAATTTTCTGTGGAATTTTCTGTGGACTCTGAAGGCAGAAAGTGAGTCAGTGGATAAAACAGTGGCAGATGTTCTGGATATCTGAACTGATGTTTGTACATTGTGGTTGTTGTCCTTTGGCTGCTGTCACCACAGCAAATCATTTGATCCACATATTTGATTTTGGCCCTCTTTTTACCCTGGATGCCCTTCCTGACACAACCCTCCCAATTTTTTTAACCAGGCTTACATACAGTATATATATATAGCATGGACTATATATTAGTATGGACTAATAGGTCTGAAAGTGCCCTTATTTATACAAACGTCACTATGTCACATAACTGGACAAATATAATGTAACATAAAATATTACAAGCATCACCAGGTATTGGCTTATTTCACAAGCAAGGACACATGACTACTTTTTTGTCTGTGCACTTTAAATAGTGGACGGTAGCATAGCAGTGATCATTGTTCTAACATAGTCAAAGTGTCAGATTATCTCAAAATATTTAAATCATATCTCTGTCCCTATCAATGTCCCTAAAAAGCTGACATTTCATACAGACACAAACAAAAAAATACAACGTACAGATTAAAGAAGACATAAGAGACCAGTGGGACGAGTGCAGGTCGCTGACATTCACACTGTATAGCAAATTACTTAGGATGAAAAAAGTCCACTTACTTGGGATAGTTTGTGCAGTACTGAGTGTAGATTTCAAAATATTCACTCTGTATATGGAAGAAATTTTTTTTATATATATAAAACCTGAGAAACCAGAATGTGATGCATGTAACAAATTTAACTTGAATTTAACTTGATACCTTATCCACAAAGCAACATGCAATGGCCACCGGGTCACTGTCACACATTTCTAGAGACTGTAGTAATTCGCTGCAGAGAGAACGAGACAGATAAGACAGGAAATCTTCAGAGTTACAGTGAAACTGACTGAAGCAAAAAACACAATGAATCATGATTGACTAAAAAAGATTTATTTTATGATTCAATTCAAATTAGTTTTTTTTAGGACACGTTTTGTCCAATTCTCAAGTATATTTTTTGCTCCTATGAATTGTTTGCTGTTACCCATAATGCTGTGTCACTACCTGCTGACCGTGACAACAGGATTTAGTGCTTGATTCATCTCTATCTAAAGACAATGATGCAGCAGAACTTTAATCTTTTACACATCATAGATGCGTCAGTATAAATATTTGTCAGTATAAACATCTTTATAAAAAGTGTGTTTCAAAGTGGAGTGTTCTGTTCTTTTGTGTGACATTTGTTCTCTATATCTGTGGCTCCCTATCACATCAGATGTGGTCTAACGACTTGCTGAAAAACAACTGTTTAAACACAAGGGCTGTAAAGGCAACTTTGCTTGCAAATGTTAGAATCAAGTCTGTTCTCTCACCTTAACATCCTGCTTACACTCAACTTTACACCTCCAACACACACACACACAC
>JAOTRN010000002.1:6379882-6396198 GCA_028566695.1 Bagroides melapterus
TGTCTCTCTGCCTGTCTCTCTGCCTGTCTCTCTGCCTGTCTCTCTGCCTGTCTCTCTGCCTGTCTCTATCTTGCAATTGCAAAATCTTTCCAGAACAATAGAACATTTGCTCCCTAAAAAAAATCCCACAATGCACCACAAAACCCAGGCAGTATTATTCGCTGTTTTCTCAAACTAGTAAAACTGAAGCCTCTCAGCTCAGAAAAAGAGAACAACAAAAAAAAAAGCAGATGAAATCTCTGCCAACTACATCTAGCTCTCAAATGATTACTCAATTCAGCCAATTTTTAACTTTATTTTAAATTCTGTATTCAGGTTGGTTTAAGTCTAATTGCCTTTAAATATTAAATGTATTGGGGGAAAAAGTCTTCAGTGTTCCAATGTGCAGTAAACCAGAGCTTTGGGCAGATTGAGACGCACCCTAGGAAAACACCACATTGTGCACACACACACACACACATGCCACACACACACACACACTCACACACATTCACACACACACACAGATGTGTCACTGCCCAGCTGGCACCTAGTCAACTGCAGCTAGGGAGCATTTGTTCCTCCAGCTGATAAAACATGCTAGCCACTACATGACCTGTGAAGTGACTGCCATAAAAACCACAACTAGGCTCGTGGATATCAAGGACATGTTTTCTAATTAGAGACAGATGAAGTAACAGATCTCATCTTTTGCAGGTTGTAACAGCTTTTTTTTTTTTACGATTTCTCAGCAGGTTAGACAGAAACAGATGCTGTTTAAGTTCAATCAGATCCCTCAGTGGGACAATAAGTAAAGCCTCGAATATGATGGGATTGTTTATTGAGAACGGACTAACCAGACCTAAAGAGACCTTAGCCTTCCTTTGTTACATGCTGTTCCTGGAGCAATAAAATCTCCCAAAAAAAGAGCAAGAATGAGCTCTGCAAAATAGTCGATCCTAATTATCTGCCTAACACGAGAAGAATGTTAAGTATCTTGCCTTTGTTGCCCAAGTCTGAGCGTTTGTAAAAGAAAGACTCCCAAGGGAGCTTTTTATCTACAAAGAAATGTTTTAGATAAGAAATAAGACATACGGTGGTGAAGAAAACATAAGTGAAATTGCTGAAATATATCGAGAAATGAGCGATATTCATCATGTTGGGTAACTATGCTGCAATATTTTGTTGTTGTTACTCGTGAAGGAAGGAAGTGACATCACAAGATGGTCATTTAAAAAAAAATGCTGAATGCATGACTGATAAATAGGTACGTGGTGATTAATAAACGAATCAATATCAAGTGAATCATCTTAAGACAGTTCATAGAGAAACCCACGTATAGTGTATGCACATTGTCATTGTAACCAGAAATGGACACTTCAGAGTTAAAAAGCACACTAAGTAACACTAGACAGCCTCTCTCGGAAAGTGAGCGACAATTACTTCCTCAATTAAAACACGTCCGACAGCCAAACAAACCCAGCCTCTGTGCTGCACCAAAAATAGCCCCTTCGACAGACTCCTTTCTTCCACTTAAATGAGGAAGCAAATGGACCCATGGGATCATAGTACTCCAAGGGTCTCTGAGGATAACACAACCCGGCCGCGTAATCACCGATCTCTAGAGAAGCATCACAGCTAGTATCTCGTTCATCGTCGTGACAACTGCGAGGTTTTCTTATTACGTGTGTCCTGATGATCTTGTTCTTGCCTCAGATAACAGACCCTCTTTTTCACCAGAGAAAATTCCTCTTTCCACACAGTTACACAATATAACAGGAGTGTCCATTTTCCCACATTTTCTCTTTGACAGCTCGACCCCGACACAGATCAGCTGCTTGCCGTCTGTCCTAACTCGAGGGGAAGTGACAAAACCCGCCATCATTCACTCCCAACCACACTTTTTACACACACACACACACACACACACACTATAGCTCTAATCACACTAGCACACAAGTTCCCCTCTCAGGCTTCAACGCAACACAAACCAAACAACCCAATGCACACACCGCCTAATTAATCCATCGCCTGAAGCACAAGGACAAATAAGACAAACCAATCAAGATAGACAATATCCAACAAATTTAATTCCATTTTCAGACCATGGGACACCTTCACGAGGAATTCGGTTTGCAAAATCCTAAAGACAAACTGCAACAACACACACTCGTGCATCCTGGGTTGCATTCTCTAATGGGTTAATGATCATTTCCTGCTGTGATCCTCAAGATTAAAACCCCGCAGCACAATCTGAAATAGTCCCTGAACCATTAGCTCTCGCCGGCATAGTTAAGGCTGGAAAGTCTATTAAAAGATACCTTACAGAAACGTTGGCACTTCATGCGTGCAAAATCCAAAGAAAGGAACTGACCTTGAACTCAGTCCAACATACCACAGGCATTTCAGTCTCTTCGCTGGAGAAGTTTTGCTTTCTGTCAAAGAAAAGTCTTTATATGTTATGGATAGGTCTATATTTAAAGGCAGAATGTAGATGTAAAAATAAATAAATACATCAATCAAGATTACTTAACATTATAGTTAAAACTATTCTTTTTCTTTTAGGGCTGAAAAGAAGGAGCAAAAACTAAACCTTTATTTTTATTCCAAATCAAGTTGAAATGTCCATCATCATACACGCTGGCACTAAAATCGTTTCACGGTAAGTTCTGCTCTCAATCCTGGGCTTCCCAACATATGTTCTACTCTGTTCCACTTTTCAACCACAACTCTGGCAGGGAAACAGTACTTCAGACATGCACGGTGAAGCCACAGGGAATTTTAAGGTAGACAAGGTCAAAGCAAAAACACTGGGCTGGTCTTTTTTTTTTGAAACAGCTGGGTCCAATTACGCTCCTTTCAACCAGCAGAACTCTCAAACTCACACATCTACACATCCTCCGTCTGTCGAGACTAGAAGACCGAATAACACACAATGAGTGTAAAATAAAAACGACAAATTAATCGGTTAGGAAGGTCTCTCTCTCTCTCCCTTTCTCTCTGAGGCACTTTGTATAGTGTTTTTCAAAGCACAGCATCTGGATCTCATTGTGGAGAAATATTACATTCTACAACTGTTGGTGTTAATGTCAAGTCCTTCCATAAAAAGCATGAAGCACAGAAGCATGTGCACTTTTCTGAAAGGTACAGAAGAATAGTCTCAGTACAACAACACATTTCTATTGTGATCAGGGAACAGGGAGGAGTATATAATTGTTGTAACTGCTAAGTCTAAAGTAAATAAAAGGCTGCCAGACCTGCCACATTAAGCCAAGGTCATGAACGAAGGCATTTATCCCACATCCTATAAAACATACCAAAGAAATTCCCTCCTATGGACTAATTAAACATCTGTTCAAACTTAGTGAAAGTTTTAAACACTATAAAGCTATATAAAAAAGCTTGTTTATGTTCTTCAGCCTACGGACCTCTCTGGAATCCCATTGAAAAAAAAATAAACAAGGTATGGTTTTTTGTGTCTATATGGAGGAGTAAGAAAAAGTGTGACAAGCTACGTATGTTTGTATGTATATGCTGGGATTTATACAGCAAATCAATATGTGTAAATGCTGATCCAGACCAAAGTTCTAAAGTTGTGCAGTAAGAGAAACTTTAAAGTAAACACATATTATCAGTTCCGTCACTCCTGTCATTGCCAAATGTGTGTGAATGTTCTCTAGAGTCTGGGTACAGTGTCTGATGACGCATCAGATCTAAACCTAAAGTTAATGACACCAAACTACAGTGAACTTCTCATAAGCATGCAGCATGAATACTTAGACGAATCATCCTTTATATGTCTACACTGTGCAGTCGGATGCTATGTGATAATCCTTAGTACACTTCTCTTACCACAAAGCAAAATAAACATGCACATCATTGAAAAAAAGAGAGAATACTTCTCTTTTTTTCTTCAATTCTTATATTTTATCTTATCAAAACAGTATCTTAAATATAAGCTAAATACCTGGGCAACGTATTAGAGACTAAAAGTCTCACAAAGTACACATGTATAAACACTATGTAGTATTTGGAGCTGGTCCCATCTTAGTCTCAGAAAAAAAGGGAACTAAACTGCTGTATTTTTTTAAGAGTGTGCGTATCTATTAACTAATAAGGTGTACGCAGTGTATTTTTAAAACTTTATAATACTGGTCTGTTTCTGCAGCTTAAGTCATATACCAAGTCCCTGATATGAAAGGTACAAGGACAGGGTAAAACAAATATTTCGTGCTTTTCTGTGTAGTTTTAGCATTGCAAAATCATGAAAGATTTGAATAGTTCAGGAATTTGGCGTAAGGAAGACATAACAAAACATGATTTGGGAGACTTAAAAAAACTAGCCAAGAGTATACGAAAACCGATCACCAGCTTAGTTTGTCTACCTTAAGTAAGCAGGAAGAAGCGCACCTTCTTAACAAACCACTAAAAGCACAAATTCATTTCAACGTCCTTCATTTAAGCAGTGCAACGTACTTACGAAGCACACGTCTGGTTCTTCACACTAAATAAGATTTATCTCAGGATGTATCTCTTCGCAGAAATTCATCGCTCACTTTAGGTCCTTGCTTCAGATCCGTTCCGCACAAAATCGACTTCTACATCCCACATGTAGCGGATAACTTCACTGCACAGTTCTGTAATTACTGAAGGCGCAGATAAGCCCCGCCCACACCTCACGTCACTGCGCGAGCGAGGCTTGAAGGGCGTGTCATTAGAAAGCGGCACACAATCCGCAATTTACATGCCAAAGACATTCCGCGTTTTCCGCTAGCTATTGTTCATTATTCCATGTAGTAAAGTCAGCTAATTAAAAAAAAAAAAAGTTGTTTAAATCTTAAATAAACAACTCTGTTGCTATGATTTATAAAAAGAATGTGAATTTTACACACGTGAATTAGGACATGATGCAAATGTCACTTATATAGTGCACGTGTTTTTCTTTTTTAAATTAAGTATTTTCCCCCCACATTATTTCATTTATTTGTATTATGAAGATTTCAGTTAGCTTGATTTGTGCACTTTCAGAGCTTAACCATGTGAAAGCACCTTCACATATTTTCCGCATATGATCATTTGAAAAACGTGTGATCACGTGAAGTTCGTGTGACACACACACACACACACACACACAAGAGGAGTACCTAATATATAATAGATTACGTTGTTTTGTATGGTGAGTTTGCAACGAATAGATTTTATTTTTTAATTACATGTATGAATGATGAGTGACTAAAAACAATTTTAAAGGTAATGACATTAGATGAACAGGGTCAGTTCTCTCCTAATCAGGGGACACAGAAGAGTGCCTACAACTGCAATCCTATTGACTCTGGACAGAAACAGCGGAAAAAACACAATGGCAATGCGAACTACATCTCTACAGTCCTACCTCAGCACAAAGGTATGTAAAGTAGATCAACCTCCCCCTCTGTTGGTGAAACCCGGAAAGTACAACTGTCCTGCATTTAAAAAAACAAGGGCTTTAAATAATGTTTTGCACACAGAAACTGCCTTTAATTAATGCCTGGGAGGTCTTCTAATCGTATGATGGCGTTCATGCATGTTTAATAATTCTATCCAATTTATTTTTTTTACGATTTTTCTTGTTTATCCTCTCTCTCGGTCAACAGATAATACTGTCTCGCGCTACTCAGGCAAATGATAGGCCCCATTCGGCCTGATGCTGGCGCTAATGTGCAGATCTTTACAAATAACTTTTTTGCCCACACGGATTCCTTGTGTTCTCTTTACACTCATAAAACACAACACATTCAAAACTCATGGTGGAAGAGCTACAACAGCAGAAGACCACATAAAGTTCCACTCCTGTCAGAAGAATCTGAGATTTAGTTTTTTAAAAATACATTTAAAGGATGTTTTAAAATTTCTCTCTAGTTTACAAACCTCAGGCTGCCATATTGTTTTTGGACAGAATGGGCTTATTCACAGGCACTCTTGAATGAAAGCCCTACTTGTTCATTCTTTTTCCATGTTGTCATTTGACGGATATAAGCCAATGTTCCACTCAGTTGCTTGCACAATTGTGGGAAAGCATTGCCCTGTTTATCTCCTTTATGAGTTATTACAGTGGTCAACGTGGGAACTGCAACAGGGCTATTTAAATAAAATACAGCATCCAATACAATCACAAATACAGGCAAAATATAAGTGTAGACAGTGTGTCTCTGATGTACAGAACCACAAGATATAGAATAGAAGCCTTTGTTTTGTCATATACACACACAGGAAAATTCTTTATTCACACATCCCAGGTTGATATCAGAGCACAAGGTCAGTCATGATACAGCACCCCTGGAGCAGAGAGGGTTCAGGGCCTTGCTCAAGGGCCCTACAGTGGCAGCTTTTCACACAAAACAGGGAAGAGCACAAACAAAATCTCCCACTATCAGAAATGATGCAGTCACGGTTGCAGTCCACATCTGGGGAATTTGGAAAGGTCAGGACAGCCAGAGTGCAATGGCTGAGCATTGCTTTGGGCAACCTACCTCCTTGATCATGGTACTGCCAGGTAAGTACATATTAGAATACTTAATATATTGTGTATATATGTTATACTAGTATATAATGGAAAGATAAGGAGAGGAAAAGGGTGATTTAGCAGTGAAAAATGTTTGTACTTAGGAAGTATGTGCATCAGCCTGACCTTGCAAAGGCAAGGAAAAGAAACACGTTTCACCTTTCCATTGCCCAATTTTCTGGTCTAATTTCAAGACTTTCTTGTGTTTTTTGAGAAACAGTTTGTTTGAAGTGTTGCTGAAACCTGGCAACCCTGGTTAAAGCTATTAGCTTTGTGCTTCTCGCACGTTAGCAACAGAAAGCGCACGTGGTGTTCTGAACACCTCTGAACAAAAGTACAGTTGGGGTCAAATAAACTTTGTACACGTTAATAATATAAAAATAATGATTTAACATTTAACAAAGGTCTGAAATAATAATAACAGATGTTTACATACAGTCCACAAGTCACAATAACTGAATTTAGACAGGTAACATTGACAGGTTTTTATTTTGTGATGTTATTCATGATGTTTGTCCTGAGCAGTTACACTTCCCACTGATCAAGAGATCCATCTTCCAAATGTCTTCTAAATCAGACTAAATGTTTAGCAGTGGGATGCTGTGTGTTTCAGAGATTTCAGTTCAAAAGCAGATTGAAGATGTAATAAAGTAAGTCTGCATCTCTCTGTCTCTCTCTACTCACTTTGCCTCTTGACTTATTAATCCCTGTAGAAAGGACATTATTCATAAAAAATATGCTCCGGTCACACCCTCCAGTGTCACTCAAATGAGGAAGAGGTTCCTCACAAGGTTAGTTCCTCTTCCATCTAAGGGAGTTTTTCCTCGCCACAGTCGCCTCAGTCACCTCAGCTCAGCTCATTGTGGATAAATACATACACATTTACATATAAGTCTAATATTAATCTTGAACATTTGTATAATATTAATCTTTGTATAATAAACTTTTTGTACTATATTACTTATGTTCTGTAAAGCTGCTCTGAGAGTGTCCATTGTTAAAAGTGTTATTGAAATCAATTCGAATTGAATTGAATTAAATCAAACACAAGGTCACACTCTACTGTACATTATCTTTTATTGAAGCTTTAAAAACAGGTGGAACACACTTCAAACTTGTATTTATAGATATGTACAAAAATCATTACACTATGTTTTCTTGAAGTGTCTCAGATGAAGTATCTGATGTCAGTGATGGAAAAAAAGAAGAGAAAATTAGCAAGAACATTTTTACCATGTGATAACAAACTACATCTTTACACATTGTTTTATCCTCTTCGAACTCTTCAGGCCAAATCTTGTAGAATATAAACCTTTTTTGGGACTGGTTTTAATCTAGGTCTGACAAACTGATTCGAAGCAGATCTGAACATTTGTATTATAACATTAAACCCTGAGCAGTGAGATGCTGATTAACAAATAGTATAATGCAGTACACAGAATAAAACAACACAGTTTTAGCTTTAATGTCCAGAATATGGTTAGCAAACAACAACAACAACAACAACAAGAAAAACAATATATATATATGACCTCCTCAGAAGAAACATGTTCAAACCAAGTGGATTGCTAAATAAAATTCACTATTAAAAAAACAACAACTCAAGGAGTCATTTAAAAGCGTTCACAAGCTTTTGCAAGCATTGATTACTTGTGTATTAGTTCAGAGGAAGTGGTTCCGGTCTCAGTCATGCCTGCACATGCTCACGTCTTCCCCGATTTGCTAGCTGAACAGCTCAGTTAGCGGATAGTCCGAATCTGCTGTGTTAGCGCAAGGGCAATGCTAAATAGTGTGTTTCCAGTATTCTTGTAGAGTAGTAGTTCTTTTTAATTCCAGTCTCGGGATCTTCATTTATTGCACATTTTTGTCATTTTCCCAGCATTCAAAACTCCTTATTATCCTGAATTGAAAGTGTTTACACCCTTGGTATTTTATTTATTAGATGAATATACCAGAGGTGGCTCTTACACTTGATGTTTGTCTGTGTTGATGTGAAACATTACTGCATTTCTTTCTAATCGTGAGTAGAACTGAAGTGGTGATAATCCACTGTCCACTATAAGAAGTAAACATCTTAAAACGTTTTACAAAACTATTAAAAAAAAACAAAACAAAAGCAAACATGCACGATTATGTAGGCTGTTACCTGTTTTTAACGTTTGGTTAAGGAAATCAAAAGTGTCAAAAATTCCTATAGAATTCACAGAGGTCTACCAAAAATCGTTCCAAGGTGGTATTAATTCTGATATTTTAGGAATCGTGAATGTATTACACGCTAATTAATAAACACTTAAGTGAGCAGATTTGGGTGGTTTACAGCAGGAAAAGCACTCTGTGCTGTAGGAGAGAAGCACTGCTGTAGACGGACACAGGAGGAGGGAATCAGATGGGTTTGGTGGTGCTGTTGTAGACAAGTTTCTCAGTGTCGTCTATATGAAGTAGGTGTGTACCGTTAGCAGAAATGTGCTGGTGCCTTGACTGCTTCTTCTTCTTGTCCTTTAGGAAGCAGTAACCAAGCACAGCCAGCAAGATCAAGATGGCCAAGCCTAGTGCAACAGCAATGGCAATGGAAACTGGGGGGGAAAAAGGGGTGGGGGGGGAGAGGACCGGTTAAGAAACGCATTGAATGGAGGTGTGACAGGGCAAGAGAACCTTAGATGGATGGCCTTTTAACACTGTGTCAAAAACAGGATTATCGTTGGTCTAAGAATAGATGAAAGTTTCACACTTGTAATTTAGAATCATTAGCACTGCTTTTAGGGATGTGGTAGCCTAGTGGTTAAGGTGTCGGACTACCAATCGGAAGGTTGTGCGTTCAAATCCCCGCTCCACTAAGCTATCACTGCTGGGCCCCTGAGCAAGGCCCTTAACGCTCAGTTGTATAAAAAAAAATGAGATATGAATGTAAGTCGCTCTGGACAAGAGCTTCTGCTAAAATAATGTAAATGTTTTGACCTGGGATCATGAAAGTCTATTCTGAAAGAATCAGTGCTAGATCTTTAAAGTTAACCCTCAGCTGTGGTGCCTAATGTGTACAGCGTGAAATGACGTGGTGTTAAAATGCTGCTAGATGCTTAGCGACGGACATCCAATCAGAAATGTCTCAAACAGCGTGTGATTTATAACGTTTTGTAGAGTCTCAGTAACCCGGCGTCTCATGCAAACGGTAGTTGCAGAGTTTGACAGGAAAACAAACAAAAAAAAAGAGAGATGGTTTTATTGTAGTTATTTAAGGAGCTCACTGAAACATTAGTGGAAGCTGGATATGCATGAACCATCCAGCTGGATATCCATGACACCCCCGCCACTCATGCGAGATAAACCGCTGGATTAATCCATTCATGGTTGCTGATGAACGAATATGCAACTGAGAAGGTTAAGCCAGGGTTTAGGAATGTGTGTGAAACGTCAGATTACGAATAATCAGGAGTCGTTGTTAATCCTGGGTAAAGTATGAGCAGTGTGTACCATGACAAGATAATCCAGGATTCAGTTTACCTGGAATTTACAACGACGCGATTACAAGTGTGAAACGGCCTTAAATGTCCACAATGAAAACGCCTTTACACATACACAAATCATCCAACAATCCTGAAAGTATGATTTTCCTCAGTCAACACCAAGTAGGCTTGCCTGATCACACATTCATACTTCATAATATACAACAACAATGGAACAAAATAAAACATTTGCATTTCTGGCATGACTCCATTTTCCAAAGCGTCTCATTTTATACAATTCAGCAATTGAGGGTTAAGGGCCTTGCTCAAGGGCCCAGCAGTGACAGCTTGGTGAACCAGGGATTTGAACTCACAACCTTCCCCTCAGTAGAGCAGACACCTTAACCACTAAACCACCACAAGATCAAACGATCAATAAAAGATAAATGCTTTTAAAAGTTGAACAGCAGTGAAATAAACAATTACCTGATTGACTGTCTTGTGTCTGCTTCTCAAAGATTGCCCGATTGGCGAAAGCATCTTTCTCTGTAAAAGCAGAGCATCAGACAATAATAATGAAACACTTCTAAATAAATAAATAATTAATCAATCAATCGCAAAATAACACAGATATTGCAATGTAAGCTATTGCAACAAGTGAAAATCTGGAATATATACAAATGCACTTAACATTTATTTATTTATTTTTTTAAATTAACAAAAAGTTTTTCTTAATTCATGTAATAAAATATAAATCATTTTACACCACAGCATGGTTAAAACATGGTAGTAAGGTGTGCGTTCCAGTATTTCTGGATAAAAAGAAGCACAGAGAGTAGTTCCAGCTGTAAAAAGACTGCTCAATGCTGCTCAATGATATAAACATATAAACACTGATGTGATGGAAGGAGTCTTAAGTGTCAGTGTTTACTGTGGTTATGGTGCTTTGGAACGTGTTCATACTGAAGAGTTTATGCTTTCTGGATGCTGGTGGAAAAAAAGAATATTAAATATAATATATAAGAAAATATAATATTAAAAGACAAATTTGTCTATAATCATTATATTTTTTTTACTTGTTTGAATAACATTTCAATTTATTTGAAGACGAGACAGTCCTCCAGGATTTCCTGCAGGTTTTTAGTCATTGTTGTGGCTCTCCAAAACATGAGTGACAAATTTGCAGAATCTTTTTGGACTTAGCACAACAGCAAACAAAGAATTCTTTCGAACACCTACCAGGGAAAACGTATATCTTATTACTTACTACGATAGCTCTAGATCTTATTAGATACTACGATAGTAACGTTCGATTCGCATGAACCGATGACATCACAAGATGCATCTTGGCCTAACCCTGCAGAAAATCTGCGGTAATTGTGAAAATGTGCAAGCTCCTGAGAATACTGCAGAACTTGATTACGTTTGTGTTCTGAGAATTTGAAATCGCAAAAAAAATAATAAATTCCTGTAGGGACTGAATAGTTAGGTCTTATTAGTGAGAGTGAGTCTGAAACTCACCGGTGACTTTACTGCAAAACCTCAGGCAATTTTCCTCGGTCTCAAATTGGTTATCGTTGCCCTGGCAACCACCATAGTTGAAGCGACTGCATATCTTCTCATATGGGTTGTAGTACCACATGGTATTGCTGCCTCGGCAGGGTCCCGTGACGGGAGGTTGTGTGCAATGGCTGGCTGCAATGGCTTAATGTAGATAGTGGAAGAAAAGAATTAAAATAAGAAAGAAACATTGACACAATTCCTCAGAAAGCATCATGGAATTTTTTTTAAATACT
Source organism: Bagroides melapterus (assembly GCA_028566695.1). Classification (NCBI taxonomy): domain Eukaryota; kingdom Metazoa; phylum Chordata; class Actinopteri; order Siluriformes; family Bagridae; genus Bagroides; species Bagroides melapterus. Next base: position 6,391,639 of record JAOTRN010000002.1, read on the forward strand.
AAAAATTGTAGCTGATGGTGCAAACCATTGCCATCTTCGTTTATGTTGAGCAATCGACGAAACTCTTTGTCCACTGTGCAGGAACAGAAAAAAATGTGCATTATTTATCATTTATCACAGTGAATAGGTTTAGGTATCAGTAGTCTCAGTAGCACAATTTACAAAACTAAATGATGTAAAATAATTGACATAACTAATGTCAGATCATCACCAAGAAGAAATTATAATTAAGCATTTATTGCTTATCTGGGCCAATTAAAGCTAATTAACTGTCCATTTGTCTACGTTCTAGGTTTATGTGGAATGAACGTTAATGGCTGATTGTTAAGGGCTGTTCAAACTCCAATTACTTACTATTATTTCCAGAGCTACAGCAAGTCAGTGATCACACCAAAGAAGAAATTGTTTTGCTCGCAAAACTTTCACTTAGCAGCCTAACGGTCTAATTATCTTTTTTTCTGGGGTTATAACATTATATACATATACATTTTGGCCTGTTTTTAGTGCCTGTTTGTAGTTAACTCTACCGATATTTAATTCTTTCAGCATATAGTTCTTGTTTATTTGGGCAGCCAAATGTTCATAATCAGCCCAGAAGGTACTGTAAGCTAATGATTTGAGACAATATCTCATGATTCTGCAAGACCAGCAACATAGCAAGACTAAAAGGTATAAAAGTTCAAAGATCTTTCTGTTGATTAACTTGGACCTTGATACCTACTATTGGCACACTTCTGTTCATCTGAGCCATCGCTGCATTGCTTCACCTGATCACATTCGAGATCTTTATCTACGCAACATCCATTAGCACAAGTAAACTTCTCTGGTCCACAAGACACGCCACACTCCTCATCTAAAAGACAGAGAAACTTTGTGAGTTCAGCATACGAAAGGATTTTATAGACCAATATAAACATAAATAATTCAACATAATTTCATAATTTCAAATAATTCAACAAAATTTCAAAATGGCCTGTAAAGGTTTCTGAATACTTACAGGTTCATTTTGATTATACGTATAGTTTACATATACAGTACACAGGATATTGCTCGTATTCATTTAGACAAGACAGACATTAAGAGAACGGCTTCATGGACTTACTCGGAAGCTCAATTGGGCCATGTCTTCCTGCTGGCAAAGTTGTATTGACTGTATCAGAGAGATGAACAACACATTAGGAGCAAGACCAAGATCTATCCACGCTTCTACTTTAGAAACACTTAAGATCTTGCCCGAGATGCCTACTTATATTACTGAATGATAAATGTCACATTACCAAAAATATTGACATTAATATTCATGTTTATTGAACAAGAACGCTACCTGAAACTTGATCGCATGCGTCGATGCATTCCTTTTCGGAGAGATAGTTATTGCGGTTTGGATTGCAGCCACCAAAAATGAACTTCTCACACTTCTCTGTCAGCGCATTGTAGTGCCAGCGACCAAAGGAACCACGGCACGGTCCTACCTTCTTAGGCACCAGACAGTGATCTAGAAAAAAGATCCAATAAAATAGGGAAGAATTAAAATAATAATAATAATAATAAAATTGCAGAAAAGTTCTGTACATATTACATATTGACATTTTCCCAGTTCCCTGTGGGAACTCTATTAGAGACTAAATTCTTAGCGAAATGGAACTACAACAGTCTCTAATAGAGGCCCATATAGGAAAGAAACTGGTTGCTCCAATGTTTCAATAATATCCAATCATTTATCTGTCCAATCATCCATCCAGCCATCCATCCCTCCCCAGATTCCAGGGGAAGAAGTCTAAGCAGAGCAGAGATGCACAGACCTTTCTCTTTCCTAGCTCCTTCATGGGGATACCATAATCTCTCCATTTAGTCCATGGTCTGCTCCGGGGTTTCCCCATATTGAACATGCCAAAAAAACCTCCATACCTACACCCAAACCAACTCAACTGGCTACTTTCGATGCAAAGGAGCACCAATTTTACTTTGTACTTCCCCCCTGAATGTCCAAGCTCCTCCCCCAGGCGTTTTAATAACGTTCAAGATATATATTGCAAAGATCGAAAGAAAAGGAGGAGTTTTGAACAGATAATGTGAATACATCTGAAAAAAAAAAGCCAAATTCTTGTGTCCCAAGCAAAGGTTGAGAGGACAATGAATTTTAGGGTGCCTTTTGAGATGTAGTTGGGTCAAAGAATTGCTGAAACCTGTAAATACTGATTATCAATATTACCTTAAACACAGGTGCGACAGCTTAACCAGTACAGGCTGAAGCAAGATCTGACACTTTACTGTTACGTTTCCGCTCTAGACTTTTGTTTACAAGTCTACTATCTACCATAGAGGTTGATAGCAACAGCGAGACACATTAAGTGATAATTAGCTTGGTAGATGTTAATTGATATTAAAAAATTTACAGTACAGTACACCAGACTGTGGTTTTCCTTTCACAGAAAACATTTCACAAACCAAGTCAAGTCAAGTAGCTTTTTTGTCATTTCAAGCATATATAGCTGACACAGTACATAGTGAAATGAAACGTTTCTCCAGGACCGTGGTGCTACATAAAACAACACAGAGCTATGGACTTAAAGTAAGTAAGTAAGTAAGAAAGAAACACTGAAATGTTATATACGTTTTTTTAAGAAAATTCACTGTTTCACTGCAGATATGGAATGGGATACCTTCTTCTGCTAACTGAACTCACAAGTAGTTGAAGTTTCTCATTATAGCACAATCAAGCTACACATGTAATTCTGATGCCTAGTCTCCACTGCATTTTGCTCTATCTGTAGCCATGTAATAGTTAGCTAAATCATTAACCTAATTCCTGGGAAATCATCAGGCCAAAACAGAAACAACAAATGATTTCCTTACTGCAGAATTATAGCCATGTACTCTATATGGGCAAACACACGTACACACACACACGTGGGGGTTTCATAAGTTTAAACACATTAATATTTCCATTCACTGTATCAAAAGAGGCCCAAACGTGTTTTATCAGGACAATGCTGTTGAGCTCAAAGCAAGCTACATGAAGACATAAGTATTCAGTATGTCATTTGTTTTCAATTTAACAAAAGATTTTCATTACAAATGATTGTCAGCAATAACTTGAAAAATCTCTCTGTATTTGTACAGCATATCGTCATTGTGCATTAACGACCATATGCACTCGAGCCGTCATGGACACTGCAGGTTTGTGTAAAACCTTATGCTCTTTAGCTCTTTCAGAAGAGAGAGCCCAGCGTCGTGCCGAGACCATAAAGGAAGGTGAGAGAAGCGAGGCTAAAGCCAAACCTGCAGTGACTAGCATTTTTATTATAAATGTACCACCATTAGTTGGTCACGCTAAACCATTGTACCACACCTCTCATTCCACTCAACTCATTCATGAGAAGTAACACAAAAAATATGCCAAGCATGTGACAACTGAGCCATAGCTATTAACTGAATTGCATAAGAAAGGAGAAGTTGAGTTGATGAGCTCAGACCATACATCGGAAACTGTACCATTTTTATTTATTTATTTATTTTTATATTTCTTAAAAAAACAAACAAACTGGCTAAGAATAAAAAGGCTTTTATGATTAACCATTCATTTTTCATAAGAACAAATACTTCCCACTGGATATATAAGCACTAATATTCACATCACCATATGCCATCTGACCGTCAACAATGTCTATAGTGACCCCCGCCAAGAGCAAAATAAAGATTATAAATAATTAAAAAAATATATCCAGCAAAAAGAACGGGAATAAAAACATATGGGAAAAAGAATACAGACACAGATAGTAAGCTCCAATTTAGATGTCAAACATTATATTAAATTCTATTCTACATACATCTTTGATGCCCACTGGTTAAGCTCTATTAAAAAGTGCTTCATACATCATTGTATAATTACTTGCATTTCTTTTCTTTGATTTTTCAAGTTCAAATCAACACCATCCAACCTCTCCAGAAAAATAAGAATATGTGTAGAATGTAGCTCGACACCTCCATGATCTCCAGAGACCTCGTTCAATAAACCTCAAGACATACGTTATATATACATACGTTGGTGACAACATGCTGGACTGGAAGGAAAACATGTGGGGTGTGTAAAGGAAGGGGATGAATAGACTATAAAAGGCCTCAGAACATTTTTAGAGCCACAATATGTTTACAGTAAGATGTTGGAGATCTGATCCACAACAATCTGATGTTGTGAATGCGGTGGACTCGGAGCAGGTGCAGTATGAGAGCAGGAGAAACACGGATGTTCAATAAACTGATAAAGGAGGTCCACTCTGTCCTCAGATGCTCCCTGAACAGTTTCAATGTGGTCATGGAAAGGTCCAGAATCCTCAATAATGAATTATATCCCCAACATGATTTCATGGTCAAACAGTGACGAACATTCAGCAACAGACTCGTTCAACTCAGTTCTTCACCGTGCCAGGAAATTATCGGCCACTAGACCCTACTGCTCTCAAGTTTTGGTAGAGGCTCAGCTGATTATATCTACTTTGTTGCTTATCTGTTACTGCTTACACTTTCACATTTAGTCAGAGTACTGTTTCTTTCACTCAC
>JAOTRN010000002.1:6406748-6417135 GCA_028566695.1 Bagroides melapterus
AGCGGTAGTGTTCGATACAGATTTGTGCAGTATTCTAAATAAAACAGCTGGTAGGTTTTACTGAGCATGCTGGAGAAAATTCCGGATCGGGAACAGCACCTCCAGCACCACCACTTTGAACACTGGAGCCCCCCAGGGCTGTGTGCTTAGCCCACTGCTGTTCACGTTGCGGACTCACAAGTGTGTAACAATGCAAAGTTATAATCATATTATCAAGTTCCCCGATGACACGACTGTGGTGGGTCTCATCAGCAAGAATGATGAGTCAGCATACAGAGAAGAGGTGAGACAGTTGACTGCCTGGTGTAGAGCCAACAACCTGTCTCTGAACATGGATGAAACTAAAGAGATGGTTGTTGACTTCAGAAGAGCACAAGAGCAATCACTCTCCCCTGAACATCGACGGATCATCCGTGGAGATCGTCAAGAATACCAAATTCCATGGTGTTCATCTGGCAGAGAACTTCACCTCATCACTCAGCACCAGCTCCATCACTAAGAAAGCCCAGCAGCGTCTCTACTTCCTCCGAAGGCTGAGGAAAGCTCATCTCCCTCCCCCCATCCTGACTACATTCTATAGAGGGACTATTGAGAGCATCCTGAGCAGCTGCATCACTGTCTGGTTTGGGAATTGCACCATCTCGGATCGTAAGACCCTATACAGCTGATAGTGAGGACAGCTAAAAAGATCATTGGAGTCTCTCTTCCCCCTCTATCACAGACATTTACACCACATGCTGCATTCGCAAAGCAAACAGCATTGTTTATGACCCCACACACCCCTCACACACACTCTTCACCCTCCTTCCATCTGGAAAGAGGTACCGAAGCATTTGGGAACTGAGTCTGCGCTAATTTTTGTGTTTTTGTCTTCTATGTACTGTCTTGTGTTTTGTATTGTTTGTCTGCATTGTCTTTTGTCTTATATCTGCACTGTCTGCACCAGGTTGCACAGATGCACTTTATGTAGCTAGGATTAACCTAGTTTAAATCCTTGCTTTATGTTGTATGTAGCTCTGTCTTTTGTCTTTTTTGTTCTAAGTAGCACCACGGTCCTGGAAAAATGTTGTCTCATCTCACTATGTACTGCTTAAGCTATATATGGTTGAAATGACAATAAAGCTTCTTGACTTGACTAAGGACTGTTTGACTGTTGAGTTGGAGATTGTGAGTTCAAATCCAGTTGATAGTGGGTTTAAGTGGAGATGACTTGAAGATACAGGTGCATCTTCACTGATAACAGTCAGCAAGCCAACACTCATCTGTGTCCAGCCCTCATTATCGTTTGAATCCTGTATGACACAAAATCTCAATTACAACAGTGAAATATTATATATCTGCCCTGCCTACACAGCCTTCAAGTCTTATTCATTAATTTCACTATTTCTTTTTGTTTGACAAATGTGCTACTGGATTGAACCCCGGACATTATTGCTGTGAGGGACTACCCAATGCACAACTGTGCTCCCTTCTAGTACGGAACTTACAGGAACATATTCCATATTCTTATTTTTCTGTAACTGTATAAAAACGTACAAAAGCAGTGTTGTAGAAGTTACTCGGATTGTCAACAAGTAGTACTGGGAGGCCACTGAGAACAAGGGTACGTAGTGCTGTCAAATATGGCTTCTAATGGAAAGTACAAATTAAGTTCAGGATAATACAACATTTAACATTACAATATGAACAAAAAAGCATACATGAAAAGAGTTTCATCTAAATGTTTTTTTTTTACTATAGAGAGGTAATCTCCAAATCTAGCACATAGTTTATCAGGAGCAAAGGAAATAGTGTTTTAACAGTACTGCAAGTAGCCAGTTCTTAAAATACAGTATTTATGCTCTTTCAACCGAAAATAACATTAACCCCCTGGGGTCGGCAAACGTGCCGGCACGCTTTGTAGCATGTTTTAATGATAACGCCAAAATGAGCGTAAAATTCTCCGCCATTTTTGATCATACAGATACAAGCAATACATCATTCAAATCTGTAGAGTGTCTACTTTTATTTGTATACACTCATAATAACAAAAACCTGTGCTTTTATAAAATAAAGAAAAAATACTGGGTGTGCTCTCTGCAGTTTCAGTCTCGGTCATCTCTCTTTACAGACACACAAATAAAACAGCCCAAATCTCAGAGATTACATACCTCACAAGCATAATAAATGTATGTACAGAAAGCTTGAAACGTGTACTTTAAATAAACCAATTTAAATCGAAAACAAATATTTTCTGATTAAGTAATCCGTATGAAAGTTAGAAGAGGTACAGTTTCTCCTGTATCGCTATTGAGATCCTGCCTCGACTGAGAGTGCTGTTCATATGGAAATAATCTGAGGTGAGCCAGATAATCATGTACACGTAAATTTATGTTCTGTACCACTACATATGTCGTGTAAATTCAAGTGTAGTACATACAATTATCTGTGTCCCTCTGCCCTCACTCCTGACATGTTCTTAGCACTATGTGGTCAAGTTGGCTGTGCAAAGGGTGTAAGAGTGGGCTTTACAAACCTTACACCACTTTGCACTGTTCCTGTTTACACTGTTTTGCTCTGGATGTCTGTTTTAGCACTGTTTTGCCCAAACAAAAAAAATATACATTTTTTTCGTCACAGTCTTCATTGTAGCAATTCCCTCTCATTCACACACCTGACTGGAAGGCACATTATGCAGCTCATTATGCGGGCCTTTGTCTTCCCAGGTGTATTCATGCCTCCTTGCATACAGCCATTCTAAACAAAAAGTGTCTCTCAACATTTAAATCAATATATTGGTTTCTAATATATTGGTTTCTAAACATAATAATTTTCACATCATTTTGAAGACAAAAATCTAGGCTGTTCTCAAAAGTCTTGTGATCAAATGTTATGTCAATAATTTTAGTTTTTCACTAACCATACATAAACGTTATTTTTTCCAACATGCAATCATGTACATACATGCTGCTCACATTATTGATATGTGATATAACAGATTTGAGTCATTTGTATGTTTATAAGCACCTGAAATAAGCACAAATATCAGGGCATGTCTAAACTTCTCCAGGGCCCCAAAACAGACAAAACAGACAAAACAGACTCCAGAGTGTTATTAAGAACCCTTTAGAAGATTTATGCATTAATCAATCTACTGCACAATTTTGGATATTTTTTCTCCAACACTTCTTTCTTGGACTTGAAGATACTGAAAAAGCGTGGTGTGAAGCAGTCCAACGCATCAAAAAAAAAATTCATTTTCTAGATTTGTGGTGGCAATCCTGTTGAACTCTGCATATACAGATGTTACTCAAACAGAATTTGCTATTCTATTCATAGTCTATTCATAGACTTTCACTCAGCACGAGCTAACGCGTCAAGCTCATTGTCTTAACTGCGCCTCACAGCCAACGGGCTAGAGTTAAGAGATTCAGGGGTAAAAATGAGAAATACAGTGAGTGAGATCAGTAAAGAGTGCTTGTGTAAAATCTCTGTGCTGTGTGTTTACTCGTGTAATGCGCTGCGCTGTGCGTACAAATGGCAAAACACAACTCTAACACATGATTTAGCTTTATTTCCTTTCAAATTAACCGAATATGTTTTATAACATCGTTGGATTGTCAGCATCTATCCCTCATATGGATCAGAGTATGCTATTTGTATTATTTGTCTTATTAAAATTTGTATATTTTTATATTTTTCAGTGACATTCAGCATATGTACTGCTAATCTACTGTGATCTTCAACATTCAATCTTTCCGTTCCTTTTAACGAATGTTTAGGTTTCAATATCATTTTAATCAAAACACATATTAAACGAAGAAATTGAACATTTATTAACACGCATTTTCTTGCCTCTGCCATAGTCCTGAAACGCCAGTTGTTTTTGGAATGGGAAATGCAAAGATCGAAGCTCTCAAGGCTCACATATGGATGGACTCTGCAAACTGCCCATTCATGTTCTTTATTCACCCCGCAAACATTTCACACTTCTGCCGGGCGCTGAACGATCAGCTGTGTTTGTGTTTGTCATGAGTGGGGTAGAGGAGAGATTCTCTGCATTTTTTTGTGCGGTTTACAAATGTCAAAACCAAACTCTAACGCATGTTGTATTTTTTTTACAAAATGAATGACTATAGAAGTAAAATACACAAGGCTATTAGGCTCAATCGTTTCGTCTGCCAAAGTTTGCATGCTTGGTTCTGAAGTGTCTTTTCAAATTGAACTCCTTCATTACAGCAATACATTCGCTGCATTCTGCAGACAGAAACCGATATTTGTCTGTTAATCATGCCCGGTTCTTGCTAGCTATAGATGGGTGGGCTGACAGATATCCTGGGTGGGCAAAATATTTATACTCTATATTTACACTTTGGTATCTGCTCCAGATAGATAGATAGATAGATAGATAGATAGATAGATAGAGAGATAGATAGATAGATAGATAGATAGATAGATAGATAGATAGATAGATAGATAGATTTTTTTACCTTTTATATATATTTGTATTTTTTTATTATAATTTTCTTTTTTTTCTTTTTTCTTTGTGTGTGTATGTGTGGAAGTATTGGGTGTTAGCACGAATGTCTTTATCATTGCAGTAACAGTAATGCATCCAATGTAGTGACAAAAATAAACTTCTAACTACTACTATCTGACTAGATCTATATCTACATCTAAGTGTATGTATTTTGTTTTCTGAGTAGATTATATTACATTGTCTTGAGTTAAAAAAAAACAACAAGACCAAAAATAAATATTCCTTTTGAGGGAATACGATATGCATCTACAGCATCAGTCTCCTGTTTTTTCCAGCAAACGTCCTAACAAATTCATCCATATCTAAGCTACTAGTGATGGACTTCTCATGTGCCAAAATCACTAACTGGCTCTTTCTTGGGTGTGACATACAGCGACGAAAAGGGGTCAGAACCTACAGAGTTGAAAAAGAGCTCTCATATGATGCTGAGGACACACCAATGACAAGGGCATTTACATACAATTTATGTAGCTCTGGAAAGGCTTCTTTGTACATTTAAAAGTGTTTGCACAAAGTTGACAAGTTTGTTTCATCACAGGTTTGACAGGTTTGGCAACAAGAATTTCATTTTCCAGACTTACACTATCTGAAGTGCCAGCAAGCAAATACAGAGGGCTCAACAATGTGGCATCTAGAAATCCACTAGATGTGGGCACAAGACAAGATACTGATTTCATCAAGTCAACATTTTTTGTGGAAAATCTATTTTCCATCTCAACGATGGCCCTGTCAAGTATGGAAAGCAAGGATCTCTTCAGAGACCAACTGGGTGGTATTGTAGGATTTTCACAATCAGTATGGCCTACTGTGGACAACACAACACTGTCATCTAGTTGTTTATTTAGTGTTCTTCTTCTCTTGAAAGGGTGCATGTCATCACTACGTCTGAAACTCATCTCTGCGAATTGCCTTCAGGGACTCCAAAGACGCATTAACAACCTTGCCAGCTTTACACACGTCTACTGTCTGAGACTGGAGAATACCACTGGCTGGTTACAGGACTCCAAGCACTAGGACTAGAACTTTACCTATTTCAAAAAAATTGTGCCTTTTGATTTGGATTAAAAGGCCTGCTTGCCTCAGTGGTGGCAAAATCATCCTCTGCAATGTTTGAGAGAATGCTGAGAAGAACATCTTCATTCTCAACAATGCACTTTGTGACGTCATAATGGCTTGTCCATCGAATTTCCAGTAATCGTTCTTAAACAAGGAGCATCGTACTTCTCAGACACGTAGTGGTGACGGAAATAGTTATATAGGGGATTGGCAAAGTCAAAAAACTTTTTCCCAAATGGATCACACTGGATGACATGCACAACGGCTAAATGTAGCTGGTGGTTATAACAATGAATGTAAGGTATATACCGACCAAGTTTATTTTGCAACAGGGCTTGCACACCGCCTCGTACCCCACTCATCACTGAGACACCATCTAACTATGTTGTCAGCACTGTAGCCAACAGCTGAGAGGTGGCTCAGTATTTGAGTGGAAATGTATTCAGCATCTAGTCAAGTCAAGCAACCCAATCAAATGCTCCTCTGGCAAGGAATTGCATACAAACCGAATCATTACAGACAAATTTTCCACATTGCACTTGTCTCGTGTCCCATCATTTTTAAGGCAAAACCCTGCTGAGTCAGCATTTGTGTATCTGTGTTTCAATTATTTCATTCTGAATGTCCTTGGAAGTATATTTTGCATGTTTTGGTATACCCTTTACTATATCGGCCAGAAATGCATCCTTTTCTAAAGTGTATTCAAACAAGTTAAGAAAGAGGCCTGCAGATGTATCATTGTTTGATGTGGTTTCTGTTGTTCCACGCAGCCTGGACATGACATTGACTGGATGCATGCTTTTGCAAACCCCTGTCACGTTCCAGTGCTGCTTTCCAATTGGTGTAACCATGCGAGGTAAAAACGACATCTCTCTCATTAGCGACACCAAATTTGCGACAGGGGAAACAAAAGCATGCGTCCCGCGATACACTGTATTCCAGCCATGGTCGCGAACGGTACCATCCAGCATTAAATGCGCGCGATATGGGCCCAAATGTAAGTTTGAGGTAGCTTTTTAATATTGGCTGAGATGGTGTATTTGAATTTAGGTCCAGTGTTTCGCTTCCACAAACAGAGTGATTCTGGGGGATTGAGGTGGAAGGAGTTGGATTTGTTTCTAAAGCGGGAGCTGTGGAAGATGGAGTTTGCGAAGCAACAGAAGCCACACCATGGTCACTGCTGCTAGAGCAATTAGTAGGCTTCTTTATAGGCACCAAAAATCTATGCATTGCATTTACACACAAATACTATCACTTTTTAATGCTCTTTATCGCTTGTGAGACTGTCAGAGTCTGCTTCTCCATGACTGACTGTCACTGAAGCCGCCACCCGCCTTTTGAGTGTAAACAGCACCACTGTGTTCAGCCAATCAAAATAATGCAATTTTACTGTTGCTATTTTGTGATTGGTCGGGGCATTCTACAGCCCTTCCTCGAACTTCTTAACACAGAGCCTACCTTAGACTGCATTTTATTCAATACACAACTCGTAAAAATAAGAGTCACGCTGTCTTCACCTACATTCTGATTGGGTGGGCAAGACAGACATTTGGGTGGGCTTAGCCCACCCCTGCCCATGCCTAGAGCCGGCCCCGTAATTAAGTAAATAATGAAAGTGAATGACCTGTAACTAGAGTGAGAATCAGTGTTATGTATCTCACTATGTACAGTAATTTGTATAGTTGAGGCATTTCTGAGCACAGCTCTGTGATGAGTCTGTATATTTGTACAGTATGTACTGAGTATTACACATAAAGGAACACGTCTGTAGAAAGCCATACCCAGGAAATGACACTGTTGTAGTGTATCTTTGTACAGATCGTCACTTCACAGTGTCAGTGACAGTGAACTAGATTCATTAATAAGGCTATGTTATATTTCAAGTTTTACCATCTATTCCAGGGCAACAGAAGGCACATCTGATTGGCAGCACTTAACGATGCTAACAGCGTTAGTAGCACTCATGCTGAGAGAGCCGGAGAAGCCAATGCAACGGTGTTCACTGAGATATTCAACCTCTCCCGGAGCAGACAGTCAAACAGTCCATAAATTCAATTCAATTCAATTCAATTCAATTTTCTTTGTATAGTGCTTTTTACGATGGTCATTGTCACAAAGCAGCACAATCAAAGACAATTGTGGAATGTGAGAGTAGTGAATCAGTTTGTCCATGATGAGCAAGCCGAGGGTGACGGTGGCAAGGAACCAGACAGAGAACAGAGAACGCATCCTCATTTGTGTGATAACGGGTGACAGGAATTAAACAGTCACATTGTGTGTGTAAGAACTGTAGTCACAGGTCCTCAGAAACAGCTGGAGTGTCTTCATGGCAGTGTAGAAGTGTCCCATTTCGCCAATCATCAACCTTCATGTGTAGTTCGACAGAGAGAGAGACAGAGAGAGAGAGAGAGAGGAGAGAACAGTTAGGTATTGTCACAGTCACAGTATGTAGAGTGGATGCACATGTAGTGTAGAGTGCAGGCAGGGACTCCGGCAAGACTAATTATAACAGCATAACTAAAAGGAGAACCACAGGGAAACACAGAAGAGAGAGCTCCCTGATATGAAAGCAAACAGTCACTCTCACTGTCAACAAACCTGAGTGCTCAGTTAGAGTGAGGCATCTAAACATACCAGATCACTATAATACTCAACATCCATGAGTCCCCCAGATCTGCTCCTTTATCTAAGACAAAACTATACAAATGCTTGGCTAAATAAATAAGTTTTCAGCCTCGACTTAAACACTGAGACTGTGTCTGATTATTGAACATTAATTGGAAGGCTGTTCCATAACTTTGGGGCTTTGTAAAAAAAGCTCTACCCCCTGCTGTAGTTTTCATAATGAGTGCAGTGGGCGTGGCGGAACGTAAGACTCTAGCACTTCACTCAGACTGCGGCGCGAGACCATTTAGCGCTTTATAGGTCAGAAAAAGTATTTTAAACACGATGCGAAATTTCACTGGGAGCCAATGCAGTGTGGATAAGACAGGGGTGATGTGTTCATATCTCCTGGATCTAGTGAGGACCCTCGCTGCTGTGTTCTGAACTAACTGAAGCTTATTTATGCACCTAGTTGAACATCCAGACAGTACAGCATTACAATAATCCAACCTAGATGTGATAAAAGCATGAACTAATTTTTCTGCATCATTTACTGACAATATATTTTTTATCTTAGCAATATTTCTGAGATGAAATGCTATACTGTTAATGTTATCTACATGAGCTTCAAATGAGAGATTACAATCTATAATCACACCCAGGTCTCTTACTGTTGTACTTGATGGAACAGAGAGACCATCTAGGTTCCTCATCGTTCCTGTTCCTAAGAAACCCCAGCCCACCAAGCTTAATGACTATTTCCCAGTAGCCCTGACCTCTGTTGTGATGAAGTGCTTTGAAAGACTAGTCAAAAACTTCATCACTTCTTCACTATCAGACACACTGAACCCACTTCAGTTTGCATACCATCCTAACACTATAATTCCCTCTTTACGTTGGCCCATCACTATGTCGCTGGATCTACAACTTCCTGTTAGAGAGACTGCAAGCAGTTCGTGTGGGCAAACAAGTCTCACCCCCCTCACCCTCAGCATTGGAGCTCCCCAGGGTTGTGTACTGAGCCTCCTGCTGTACTCACTGTACACCCATGACTGCGTGGCCACTAGTCAAAGACTTCATCACTTCTTCACTACCAGACACACTGGACCCACTTCCGTTTATGTACCATCCTAACCACCCCACAGAGGACGCCATCGCCTATCTACAGCACGCTACCCTGAGCCACCTGGACAGTAGAAATGGGAATTATGTGAAAATGCTGTTTGTCGACTACAGTTCAGCATTTAACACTATAATTCTCTATAAATACTCAACGTCAGCAAGACAAAGGAGCTGATTGTGGACTTCAGCACGAAGCAGCTCAGCAGCATCTTTTCGATCTAAGACGCTTAAGGGACTTTAACTGCCCTCTAAGGTACTAAGGAACTTCTACACCTGCACAATTGAGAGCATCCTGATGGGAAGCATCACAGCCTGATTTGGGAATAGCACCAAGCAGGACAGACAAGCTCTTCACAGTGTGGTGCGGTCAGCTGAACGTACCGTCTGCACTGAGCTCCCTGACCTGGAGTCTATTTACAGCAAGCTGGACCAAAGGCAGGCAGATCATGAAGGACCTCAGCCATCCCAACAATGGACACTTTTCTCTGTTGCAGTCAGGAAAGCATTTCCGTTCCTTGAAGGCAAACACAGAGAGAATGAGGAGGAGCTTCTTCCCTCAGGCCATCCGAGCCCTCAACCAGAACAACACCTAGAACCTGGACTTTATAGACTCTCTCACTCACCCACACACACAACAATAACTACCCCAACTACCCCCACTTGCACATTTGCACACTTCACTTTGGACTAGTGATGGGTTGTTCTTGAACGATTCATTCATTTTTAAAAAATCTTTAATGAGACTCAAGAAGAACGAGTCGTCTCGGGGAGTGATTTGTTCAGTCGCGCATGCGCAACACATCAGCTTAACCTATGCGGACTGCATAGCTTAAGCTGATGGGGCTGTCACGTGATGAACGAACGAATCGAACCCGAAGACTCGAGAGATGAACGAATCAATTCTCTTTCCGGCAAAGATTGCATAGCTTAAGCTGATGGGGCTGTCACGTGATGAACGAACGACTCGAACCCGAAGACTCGAGAGATAAACGAATCAATTCTCTTTCCAGCTCAGGCTGCACAAGCGTATGGGGCTGTAACGTGATAAATGAACGGCTCGAACAAGACTTGTCAGATGGAGAGGTG
>JAOTRN010000002.1:6439615-6449904 GCA_028566695.1 Bagroides melapterus
TTTGTAATTGTGCATCATTTACATTTACGACTGCACAAACAGCCTCCTTCATTTCATGCTGCATGCATCAACAGCCTCCTGTGACCCCTTAATCATTGCATAGATTATGACCTAACTAGATCAATGGCATGCAGAGTCCGAGGGGCATGAACCGGATGTCTCAGTTCGCTTGCTCATGACGAGAAGCAGTGTCAGAATCAGTGGCTGAGCGCTTCTCACAGAGTTCTGTTCACCTCTATTTCTGTGAACTAGTTAAAGCAGATGCACATACTACAAATGCTGAAAAGGACTCACAGCAGAGAGTGGGGGGAGGGGGAGGAGGAGGAGGAGGAGAGAGAGAGAGAGAGAGAGAGAGAGAGAGCGAACAAGGGAGGGGGTGAGCACACAATTGAGGAGGAAAGAGAAAGGAAGGAAAGCACGGAGCCATCTCTATGAGGTGGATGAGTCCTCCAGTCGTGGACGGTGATTCTTTTCCTCACCGTGGCCGTGGCTTCAGTGCTGCCTCCCAATGCTGCGCTCGGAGCAGGAGCTGATGGAGAGGGGAGTATATCATCTCCAACAAAGAGGCTCTGAGATGGCCGTTTGCGCCTGGAGGGAGAAACGCATCAGGCTTTCGCTGGCAAGCAGCAGCCTGCAGTACGAGGCTGCTTAAGAGCTGGCCCTCCTTGGTGTGTGTGTGTGTGTGTGTGTGTGTGTGTGTGTACACGGTTGTGCGCTCACAAATCCTCCTCCTGGTGGAGAGGCTCCTCACCTCTCATCACAACAAGGTAAGAAGACCTGCTTTTTTACTGAGTCCTTTATTCACTCCAGGCGGTTCCCCCCTCTTTCCTTTTTTACCGTTTGCTTCACTGCTTTAAAGACATTCGTATAGATGAAAGCAAAACACACAGAGGTTCACTGACAAGAAATGGAGTAGTGTGTCATGTCAATAGGCAACACATAGAGGAGAGAGGAGCAGGATATTACAGTAAGAATACTAGCAGCAAACCCCGGTAGTCATAGGAGGAATGGAAACGACGAAATAATCACTGAAGGACTGCAACGCCGTGGAAGCGCTTTCACCTTCCCCTCACCCAATCCCACCTCCCCCCCCTCTCCATTCTGTTTCTCCATCTCTCTCACATCCTTTCTCTCCTTTCTGTAGTGCTTCATAGCAGCCACCCCATGGTGAGGCTCCTGCATTTGTACTCTGAGACGAATTGTCCTCGTATCTTCCCTGTGCAGTGTGGAAAACAGCAAATGGAGGTCTGCAGGGGAAAAGCTGAGAGAACTGGGCCAGTTGTTGCTGTCATACCGTGTTTGTCATTGGCCGCAGGCAGCAAGCTTAGGTGAACGGATCTCATCAGACTGCACACGATCCCTAAAAATGTTCCAGATGCTTCATGCAGTCTTAAATCTGAGGCTGCTCTGAAATGAGGTCGATTAGGTTTGTATCCGGAATGAACGTAAAACCGCAACTTCTCTTGTGTTGTGAGTCAAATAAAAAGAGAGAAACGCGGGCCACGCTGCGTCCTCTTCCATCTTCCCTGCTCGGGTGTTTGCTCAAGTTTGGTCTGATCAAACAACAGACGTGGAGGTGTGGAGAGTTGTTCGCCAAACGGTTATTTGTGAAAGTAGCATTTATTTGTTTGATGCTGTGAACTCAGCTGTCTGTCACATGCTTGAACAAAACTGAAAGCAGGCATTAAAGCCATACCTAAAGGAAGAGATGATTTTTTTTATTTAGTTTATTTGATTTAGTGGTTATTTAGGAAATGGCACATTAGTAGATTTGGGGCGTGTGGTCTATTTCCTTGGACAGGTCTGATATTCAGTCTCTACAGAGAGGACTGTAATCATGTAGATCCAACTGTACAGTGAAGGACGCTGGAGAGTCAGTACTTTATCAGCTTTCTAATTGTTTTGTCTTCACCTTTCTAATGTATTTACAGGCCACAAAAAAGCTCTTTTCGAACATGAATACATTTACATGCTGATTTGGAGTCATTCCATCGTTTGCATCCAGTGGTGCTCGACTTTTATTACACTTCCGCCCAAAAATTGTTCAAACCTGAGATTATAGCAATGCAGGCTTTTTTTTTACTTTTTTTTTTTTTTTATGAATGCAAGAATTGTTAGTCTTCTGTATTGTGTGTTTTTACATTTACATTCATCTTGTCTGACTCAAACACACACGCATACACACACACAAACATTATATATTGTATTTAGAAAGAAGTCAAATGATCTGCTAATAAAATGAGATCATTTTAAGCTTGAAATTATAGTTAACATGTCTGGAAACAGGCTTAATGGTTTTCAATGTATTATATCTATTATTATAAATGAATCTATAAATATAATTTTATTCATTATAATATAATCATTTTTTTATTCGTGTTCATTATAATTTAGTTATTTGCTAAGAGATAGTTCTTTGCAATATATATTTAAAGCACCTTGGAGGTGCTGAGAATTGAACTATAAGCTATCAAAAGCCCAGTGTTTTAACCACTTCACCATCCCTCATCTGTATGCTTTATGAACTATTTTTCACTTTTTACTCTGGCATTAGTTGGTGCTAATGATGTCCTGAATTCTAGCATTGGTAGAATATGACTGGAATTTTGCCTACAGCGGTTCTGCTCCTATGTAGCGGCATGACACTATAAGATTTCTACAGATTTCTGCCTGCTACAGTAAGATTTAAGACTCTTCCAAAGAGTTTTCACTACAAAGAAGCGGATCATTGTGTGAACACTGCAAAAGCCCTTTAACTCTTTGTCACAGCCTTCACATTGTGACAAGGCTTAATTAATTGTCAATCACAGGCTTAGGTCAATCACCGTCTAACCTGTCTTTCATGAAAGAGAAAAGGCAGGACAGTGAAGGATGAGTAGGACAGCTGAGGACTACAGATGTGGCTTAGCCATGGCTGCCCTCGAAATGAACTTTCAATACACATTAAGGGTTTTTTTTGTCAGAACTGATCTCTTCCTGGCCCCCAGAGTGTCTGCAGTCATGCTTCATGGTAACGTGGCATCAGTGGACCGTGACTGTCCGCACTTTAGAGTACGACCTGATCCAGTTTCTGCAAAGTCTAGCAAGAACAGCTGACTGTCAAAGGGACTATTCTCTACACTTTTCAGCTTTTCTTGCTGTCCCTGTACACCCACTCTGCTACATTTTAAGCCTGGCTTTGGAAAATATTGCACTGTCAGTAGGATTTCATCTAAAATCCATTTTAGATCAGGACTCAACTTAACGCTTTAAACTCCCAGGACCAATCTGCACCTACCTTCCTGACATATACTTGCTGAGTATTAAACAAATATTATGGTTAGTAACTTAAAATAACGTTATCCAATCAAACCTTATTCAGAAGTTCCTACAACAAAAATATAATATACATGACATTGAAGGTGATCAGTGAATACACTTAAAAAAAACATCTCCATCTCCATCACTGTTTCACCATTAAAGCTCATGCACAGGATTATTATAATAAACAATTACCCTTCATTTCTACCAGTGATAAAAGTCTGGACACTAAAGAAGCAGATGTTAAAAAAACATTTCTGTTCTATCCTGTAGCGAGGTTGATCATGTCATTTAGCAGGGAACATGCTACAATAGATTTGGTCTGTCTTTTGTGTCCAGTCTGATCAGTAATCAATGGTAGTAGAAGAAGATCTATCAATAAATGAGTAAATTGAAAAATGAAATTGAAAACTGAAATTGAGTGTCTTATTTGGCCAGTGTGATGATACGTCTTTTTCTAGGAGAACTGATTAAGGGCCAGATGGAAATCATGGCGAACATCCAAACTATGAAGGCGTCTGTAGTTCTTTATCAGCTGTCTAATTGTCTTTGTTTTCACCTTTTGGAATTTGTTTAGAAGTCAAATAAAAGTCGCATTTAGACAGGATTAAAATTACAGGTGCTCTTTTCCGATTTTTATTTCCTTCCTTTTTTGGCTTTTGGTTCATCTAGACTCAGGTCTGATGCTGTCTAATCATTTGATTTAGTCACCTGGTATACATATCCACTTCTCTCAATTGATCCACAAAGATTACTTTGGAGGAGTCTTGCAGCAGCTTTTAGTGTGTGATCCTGAAGCCTAAATCCTGATTAACCCCTTCCATCCATAGGCCAGGATAGAAATTAGCCTGAATGTATCTACACATGCAGCATAGCAGACATCAAGGAAGAAGCTCAGCTATAAGACTAAAGAGACCATTTCCACCTAAACAGAACACAATTCCAACACCAAGCTACTGATCGAACATACGGAAAGTAATCCGTATACATTGTGCACGCAACAAAACTGACACAAGCAATCGGCCGCTACGTGTTACAAACAACCAGATTCTACAGATTCCAACTGTATAGGATGTGTGATGCTCTGCGACCAAACATAAGCAACACATTTTTATTAACCACTAGTTATTATTATTTGCCTGTGTTCCGTCTTCTCTAACTCTGATCTGGTAATAAATATATAAATGTATGTATAATTATTGTATGTACCAGAATGATTTAAATTCACATGTCGTTTTCAAGCATAAGCCTCAAAAATAGGCCTATAGCAAAAAAGGTTAAAGGGACTATTAAAATTCAGCTCCAAGCAACCTTTAATATTCCCTTGTGCAACAATATCAAGGAACATTTAGATCAAGTAACATCCTTAGATATCTGAAATTTGATGCTCACCATCATATGACTATGTCTAATGCACTCAAGAACCTGAGAGAAAGGCATCTGTATTGTATTAATCTAAATAGTGCTCAGACAAAAGTGTTTTTTTTTTACTGATGAGATAGTATATAGTTATAAAAGGAAAGTTATTTATAATCACACTATCTGGTGTGACCTACTGTAGATGAGGATCCAACTGAGACTGGTTCCTCTCAAGGTTTCTCGCTATTATTGTCACGTCTGGTTTGCTCAGGGATAAATGAATGGACTTAAAGGATATAAAATAATTCACGATAGAGTTTGTGAGAAATTTAGGTCTGAATTAGAGAAAAGGGATTTGCTGTGAAGGTCTCCAAACTAGGCTTGGGCTAGGTTTGTGGCATCAGTTTTCCGCTTACCCTGCACAGGGTCTCATGGAGTCTGGAGTCTATCCCATGGGACTCAGGGCACAAGACAGGGTACAGCCTGGTTGGGGTGCAAACCCATCACAATCTCATGCACACATAGAAACACTATGGACAATTTGGATAGAAGCCTTTATTTGTCCTATATACATTACAGCACAGTGAAATTCTTTCTTTGCCTATCCTAACTTTGGAGGTTGGCTTCAGGGCACAGGGTTATCCATGATACAGCACCCCCAGTGAGAATTAAGGGCCTTGCTCAAGCATCTAACAGTGGCAGCTTGGTAGATTTGGGGCTTGAACCCTCATCCTTCGATCAGCAGGATAGAATTTTAACCACTTGAGCCACCACTGCATTCAAGCAGCCTACAATGCATGAGTTTTGGACTGGGGTTATAAATTCCTGCAACACACATGCTACCATGCAAAATAAACACATAGCCATGAAGCGGAAATCAAACAACTCCCCCAGCCCTTAAGGCGTGTGGAAAATATGCTAACCATTAATCTACTGTGCCACCCGTGGCATCAGGCTTATATGACAAAATTGGCATAACAATATCAACATAATCTGATTACAATATTTTGTCAGGTTTCTGTTCATAAGGTAAAAGAACTGGAAAATGTTTAAATTGGAAACTTGAGAACAATGTCTTATAGATACAGAATGTGTTAGCAAAACGTCTGGGTCTAAAGAAAGGGTTTCTAACCTATTTCTGGGGCACCTATTTTGTTTGACACAAAATAAAATGAGCTTCTTACACAATCCTTCCTCAGTTACAATAATGGGCTGCAGGATCTGTGTCACTGGGATTTAAGCAGATGAACACCTTCTCTGTTAAGAACTCACAAAATCCCTCTTTCAAATGACAGAAACTGGTGAAGATCCTGCATATCACTGTCTGAGGCCTGAACTTTGCTTCATTTTGAGTAAGATCCATTTTTCATCCTGAATGTTGACTATTCTGTAATCCCAGGACAGAAAAAGAGCTTGATTACTTATGTCTGAAACAAATGCCAGGAGAGTTTTAAAAACAACCATGTATACCTGGCATAGCTTTGTTTTTCTTTTTCTCCTCCACATTTCACACAGTCCACATATCAGATGTCTCTTATAACTAACTGTAGCTCAGAATGCTTTAATACCTTTTAAGATTGTTTGTTTATGATGATGAGTTTTACCTCAGAGAACATGAGTGCTTCTACTTTTCGAAGATCTCATTCTATTGGACCTACATGTAGCTAAACATGCTTGAGGTAAAGAGTAAAAAACTCAGGGAATGCTGTTACAGGAAAATAATCTCTCTAGTAGCAGTAAGAACTGAAGTGTTTATTCATCTTATTCCACAGCAATTGCCAATGATTACAATTAATATTTATTAATAAACAACTTACTATAAATTTACAACTCCTATATAATTCAGTCACTTAGAAAACATCCACAAAAAGCAGTTCCCAGTTAGCTATAATCAGTTGTTTCCTCACATCGTTCTGATGTTAATAATATAAAACAAATGCAGCTTGTTAGACTCTCATGATGGAAAACTTAAAGTGGAGACTCCTTCCGTATATAAAGATAACCGCACAATATTAATGGTCAGGTTCTGTTGATTCAGTTTAAATAAGTGCATTAGAACTAGCATATTAGCTTAAACTTTTGATTTCTTTTATAGTTTAAAAAAAACAAACAAAACAAAACAATAATACCTTTAACAGTATCCGACCAATGAGATCTGAGGGTTCAACAACATTGTGGTATACTATATATTAATTTATCCCCTGATAAATGTGTAACATCTACACGGATGTTTTTAATTTCCTGTCAAAATACTTTTATATAAT
This sequence comes from Bagroides melapterus, assembly GCA_028566695.1. Lineage (NCBI taxonomy): Eukaryota > Metazoa > Chordata > Actinopteri > Siluriformes > Bagridae > Bagroides > Bagroides melapterus. The sequence goes on from JAOTRN010000002.1 coordinate 6,446,539, forward strand.
AGTTCTGTTACAAAATATGTGTATTAAGGAAAAATACATATTTCAACAACATAATATCACATATTTTAGGTATATTTCACCAGCACACAGTGCAGTCATAATAAGTCAATAATAAGTCGAGCTCTACTAGTTTCTGCTAACATGCTAATGAGATACTAATGTGAAAGCGAAGGTAGTTAGCATAATACACAGTGAATAAGCTTGAGTATGCAGTACTGCTTTAAAGATTTATTATATACATCCTGTAGCTTCATTTCAGTTAACATTCCAGGTCAGTGGAGTGTGTACAGTGTACAGTGTGCAGTGTGCAGAGCATGATTTAATCAGAGCAGATAGGTGAGGAAAGAAATAGTTTAAACAGAGGTCATTAAGTAAACTGTGTGTGTTTGTATGTGTATGTATATGTGTATGACCGTGAGGGGAACTCCTATACACATACATGCACAAACACTGCAGTCTCATTATACTCAAAGGGCAGAACGGTCACAATAATAAACGTGGTGAAGAAGTCCTTCTGCTGCTGTCTCACTCCTCTGCAGAGCAGCGCACAGCAGCCAGTTCTTGATCGTATACGCTCTACCATGCAAATCTCACTGTGGAATTCAGATGGGATTACGCTTTTTTCTGCCTCGACCATCATCATCACACAGAGAGGATAATCCTGAATCCTGCACTCAAACCTCACAATCTGACAAAATCCTTTTATAAATGAATCAATGGTAGGAACAAATTTGGTCAGTGATGAGGCATGTTTCTTGCTATTCCCAATATTGTTACTGCACCTGCTCACAGCGTAGGTAGCAACGTTACTGCACATCTATGAAAAATAAAAATATTCACACCCTTCTGGAGTTGGGCTTGAAGGACTGGGTGTGAAACGGCTTCTTTATCACATGGGTTGATTTGCGTGTTGTTCTCTAACTATTTTTAAGATTGCATAATGCTCTTTGCATCACGGCTCGATCCCTGCGTGCTATAGATATTAATGTATCGTTGTCATCTCACAGCTCCAGGGTCCACAGTTGATGCATGATTATTAATTATTATTATGTATGAGTATGATTAAGTTTTATCTTGTTTATCCTTTTTTGTGTGAATATCTGTCCATAAATATTCTAGTGGATGGAATGGCTACACTAAATTACTCCTAGATGTTGGTGTGTGCGATGACCTGCAATGACCAGGCATGAATTCTCGCACCTTTTTTTCCCAGCGTTCCTGGGATGGGCTCCGTATCCATCACAAGCCTGACCATCACACTGTGCTTACTGAAGATGAATGAAAATGACATAGTTAGATATTTCACACTTTTTTTTTTAAATAATCAATGAATAACAATACATTTAAATATATGACTCATCTCTGATCATGATTAGAATGACTACGGTTATGATTTTTATGAATAGATATGAAGTATATGTATATAATGGATTATTGGATTTCAAAAAGTGCAGAACAGGACTGCAGACTCTTTCTTGTACTCTATAATCTGTCTCCTATCAAATGAGAGTAGTTAATTTGGGTCATTTCACACACATTGCAGGAGTCTCTTATTGTCAATAGTGTCAGAGGATGAGGTCTGATGGAGTAGCCGCTGGCACACTTGATTTCAGCTCATTTGTACCTTTCATTAGAGATATTCCTCTTTCTGCCTGCTGTTACTGCACGTAAGAATCCTGATAGGCTTTTCCCCATTACTTATTTTTTTTAAGTATTAAGAAATATGTTTATCTGAAACGTTAGGAGCTGTAAAAGCCTTGCTTTAATTTGATACTTCACACCTTAGTGGATTGGATTTAAGGCAGCATGGCGCTTAATGCACCATGAAAATATACAACAATAATCCGGATATTTTTTTAAGAGTTGAGTCAAATTAAAGATTCGAAAGCTCTGTGTGGCTGAGAAAATTGTATGAGTCAATAAAATTGCATCAGTTGTCCATTTTTGCACTAGTCACTATCATATTATAACACTAAGATGTTTGGTTAGTACTTGTGAAGACCTTTACAACACAAACATCAGTACTTGTGAATACTTGTGAAGGAGAAAGTGCTGTGCTACGTGTTGGCTGAGTAACCCAAGAAATCATTTTGAAAACTTGATTAATATCCTGAGAGAATTTAAATTGCGATTCGACCTAAATTCCGTACGTTAAGTTTCTACACACAAACCCGGAGATTCGATCATGTCTTAACTTAACTGTCTTAACACACACTGTGGAATAGTTAAATGGGTTTCATGCTGTAAATCGCGAAGCGGACAATTTTACGCTCAGCCTGCACAGAGCAAAGGAAGGAGTCCCGCAAAGAATGAGCTGGTCATGCTTGGACAAATCATGGATGGTCATGCTTTAAAAAAAATCAATAGCAGTAACAGTGACACCACAGTGCTTTTGGAGAACACAGATCCTGTTTGTTGTCATTTGGTTTCGAGGCGGTTATCATCTTTCAGCCAGAGAGCAAACTAGCTTAGATTTCATCCTCCAGTCAATACACATTGATCTGTTTGTACAGGTAGAACAACCTAAGTATAAATATTTGATCTGAAGGCATGTTGTACATAAAATGTTCATCGCTGTGTCATTGTGTTGTTAGCTGGAATTAATGGAAGCCGTTAGAAGCACAGGTTATTTCAGGATGCTGTGTTCGCTGATTTCATGTTGAATACTATAATAGTCTATTCTTATGAGACCAAATATTTGTTACTATTTTGAGGATTAACTGCTAGTGTACTGTTCATATTCAGTGAACGGTGAAATTTCATGTTTTGTAAGTTTGATAGGGCTAAAAATATTTTCTTTTCTTTTTTTTTTCAACCTGGGTCCAAGGGCAGGAGTAAAGGATTTTCATGACTGAGAGTAGAAGACAGAGTCATGATTGCTGGGATCTCAGCCCCCTTCTTCCTCACATGAATAATCTCATGCTGAGTCCCTGTGAGAAGATTTTTTTTTCCTAATGTGCAAAAAGAGAAAAATGATATGATTATGCAAAGCTTATGTATGTCCCAGACTGATTTGTGTGTGTGTGTGTGTGTGTGTGTGTTTGTGTTTTCTCTTGATGGTAAGATTTATGGAACATTTAGCAAAACCTTATTGTAGGATGTAAAGGCAGCCTCCATATACAGCTATGCAGCATTTTCAGATGCAATCTTTTTCTCTTTAGTGACAGCAGGAACATCCATGTTCATCCACTTAGTCATCCAAATCATTAACTTTAGGGTTATTAATGCTGACTTTGCATTGCTCAGCCTGCACAGGCTAGATATAACATAAAGAATCATTAAGTCATGTACTTGATTCAATTTTCGATACTACAGCTTTTTTAGGCATGTAAGCGGTAGTGTTCTGCCAAATGTGCTCTTTTAAAT
>JAOTRN010000002.1:6460466-6470862 GCA_028566695.1 Bagroides melapterus
CACATAACATTTTAATATGGAACTTGACTGCAACAGCACACATTGCATTATTTATTATTATGATTTTCACAAATATAGAAAATATTCTATTCTAATATAAAGTTCCATTGTAATCGTTAATTAATATGCTTTAAGATGAACAACTCAATAATAAGCTACAACTCAATAATAAACAAGAACCTCAACAAGTTAATATTTATTTTCTTACTTCAGTACCAAACCCATAAGAGTGTATTAGAACTGGTGGACTGAATATATCAACTTAGAACTCTTGTTTTGGGGCAGTTGTTTGTTTATGATTTCGTGTTGTGGGGTTTGCTGAAGATGCCCCAGCATTCTGCACTCTCGTGTTGTAGCAGCTTTTTCGGGCCACATGGAGGCAGTAGACTGCCAACTCAGCTTTTAATCAGCGTTGTACCCAGGGACGACACAAGCTCAGCCGCCGCTCTAGGCAAAACACAATAATGCCGCCACCATCCCACTCACAATTTTTAAGATGCATGTGAACGAATTAAAATGTGTTTATTCATAAAACTGCACAAAAATAAAAACAGGTACAAGCATGTGATTTGATTTTTTTTTCTATTCTTACATGTACAAAACAAAACAAAAAAAAACATGAATTAATTTTAAATGTTAACGCAAATTATATATTGAAGTGAAAGTTCAGAATGTAAACCAACATTTCTGCTCACGTCTTAGCTAAAAAAAAAAACAACAACGTAGGTTTCAATGTTAATAACACAAACATACCTTTGAGAAGAGCGCGCGCTTTCATAGCGGCAAAAGTTTTGATTGCTTCCTCTATTTGAATGTTTTCTCCAAGTTCGTGCTCTCAGATTGTGGCCTAACAATTAAGATTTTGATTGGATATAAAATGTCCATCCATTTAGATTATATATTATTAGCATAACCAAACTAATAAACTTTATGTGATTCTTATTTTCAAATTATATGTAAATTAAATTAGCAAGAATGAGATTTATGTAATCGGACCAATAAATCCAATTTGTTTTAAACTCTTAATAAAGAGTATTATGTATTATTACACAATAAACACAATTTACTTTAAATGCACTTAAGATAATTGTTATTAATAAATACACTTTATTAATATTAATATATTTTGTATTCCTCCTAAATCCCCTCCCTAATCATATGCTACAACAAAATCTATCCACACATGAAAAACAACAGACCACCTTATTTCACTTTTTTTTTTAATGCTTCAAGACAACCTCAGCAAAAAAGTGTACATAAATAAAAGTGGTAGCAAAACATACTAGCCAGTGCTAGAGATCTGCTAACAGCACTTCTTACATTAAAATAATATTGAGAGCTATACGGCTTAATGGTGACTTTTCTATGTATATTAAATTGTATGGAGCACAGCAGTATAGAAGGAACATTCTACAGCAAATATAAAATAACTAAAATCACCAATAACTAAATTTAACTTTTAAAATATTGAATTATAGAATTTCACTCAAACAGTACAAAGCACAAACATTTGGAACAAGTCAACCCACTTGTTTTGAAGAAAGAAATGTTAATTAAGTCACTGAAGCGTCTTAATTTTCAGTGCTTGGACTTTTGGAGACAGCTTGGTACTCTCTAGTTCCATCAGGATTTTCTGGAACACTTCAAATGTGCGCTTGAGTTCCTTTGGGTAATTCAGATTAAGTGCATACATGAGTCCAAAAAGCATCACACATCCATATGTGACGCTTTGCTTTCACACCCTCAAGTATCACACCAACATCTGTAGGTTCATCTCCAAGTCCAGCACCCTGCCACAGGTATGACATAGAGGCCCATGGTTGTCTGTGCAATTTCAGACTCAGCCTTTGAACTTTCAGTCCTGGAGGATAAATAAAGAGAATGAGTTGTGTCGAATTGGCATCACGGTCTAGCTCAAGGGTTTTCACACCTGTCGTGGAGGCCCCCAGCATTTACTCACGAATGTAGACTGATGCACATTCGTTATGACCTCTGGATATCACAGTAGAGGACGGTAACGGCTGTTTACAGTCTCTTTTTGGTTCGGTTTGAATTCTGTCCTGTGAGTCAGTGTCGTTAGTATCGGGAGGGAAGCTGGAGCATGTTTAAAAGTTTCGGCTGCCCTCTCCTAACATTAACGCTTCGGAAACGCCTTGGTGTCAATTCTTAAGTGCCATTATCAAGTCATTATCGATTTTGAAGTGCATATAAGGAGTCGTTAGCTGTTTTTAATCACCTCCTTGCCTGTTCGGCAGCCAAAAATCCTCGTATTAAAAGTAACGACAAAATGAAGTGATTTTTTAAGAAAATAGGGCTGATTAAACACGATTGAAAGATACTGTAAATATTATTTCTCTTCACTTTGAGAGAACAAAGTGGGGCTCGTGGCGGTGCGCTCCAGTAGATTTTAAATCGGAAATTCAGCTCAGAGGAATGGTGGCCTGAAACTTTTATTTATTTACTTTTTATTTAACTTATTTATTAGCGCCATGTGCAAGTTAGCTAGCTAGCTGACTAAACGAAACTAAATGTTATAGTCAGTGCATTGATATTAATGTAATACGATATCAACAACGCTAATAATACATTTACATACCCAGAAACTAACAAATTATAAAGGATGACTACATATGTAATTTACCTTACAATGAGGTCGCAATCCCGGTGCAAAAATGGTAATGACACTGTTGCTTCTGCTGCTACTGTTGCCGCTCTCTACCAATGGGAGTGTGGACCGGCTTCACTTCCGCTTCTAAACGATTCCATTTCCGGGATTTGTATGTAAATCAGTCTCATACAATTTAACTAATTGGATCTTGCTTGTTTCGCAGCCAGCTACATTTAAACTATATTCGTACTTTTTTACTGATTAAATCTAATAGTTTTCACAATTAACAGATTTAGATTAATTGTAAGGAATCTGATTACATATTTTTTGGAAAAATGATTATTTAAATACAATCAAATAAGCAAATAAGCTAAACGTACACTAAAACACACTGTCTGCTGCATAATACACCCATATCTATGGTTCATCTGAATAATTGTATTGGTTAGTGATGTAATGACAGTGAATTGTTTTTATCCTAATATAAATGTCCCATTAGTGCACGAGCCACACGTTTTTCCCAAACTGCTATGTGTCACTGTGTATCTCACCTCAACCACTCTTTATGTCTAACTAACACTCTAAAGAATAGAGCTAGAAATATAGAATAAAAAGATGTTGACATTCAGATATGGCTGTGTTAAGTGTATTCCAGGAGATTAACTGTTATTACAGAAAGCTTTAAAGTCAGGTTAAATCCTTTCTCTCGCTTGAAAAGCTTATACAAATGACTTATTTGTATTTTTCATTCTGTATTGAGTTTATGCAAAAATTTTATTCTGTTATTCTTAATAATGCATATTATTGAGTGTTATTACTTTCAAACTAATAGGGAAGATTAGTTTTGAGCATGGGGAATGTAAAATATGAATATAAATGTGAAGAGATAAATCAATAACATCTGCCTGTTAATGTAGGACAAAGATTTCATGATTTCACAATAATTACATATTGTTAATACAATACCATGTGCAATACCATACCATGTACAATGTGCAGTATGCAGTATGTAACACCTTTTTGTACTTTTCCTTTTACGTTTAGATACATTTTGTATATATAGAATATTTTATTTATATTTCATTTATATGTTATATGTGTATCCAAGTAAGATGTGGAATCTGTATGGATCACAGTGGATAAGTTTGGACTATGATTTGCTGTGCACTTGTACAGGTTGAGTGAGGAGCAGATTGCTACTGTCTGTGAGGCTGTCCTGCAAGCACTGGCTTATCTCCACTCGCAAGGCGTCATTCACCGCGACATCAAAAGTGACTCCATCCTGCTGTCCTTGGATGGAAGGGTAACATCTTGTTCACCTTGTAGTTCTCTTCTTTCCCCTTCTCTCTTTTCCACTTTAGCTAGCTTTGCGCTTAATTTAGCTAAATGTTGGTCCACATTATGGATTAAAAGGATTTCACCATGTCGCTGGCATGAATCACAATGCTATTCTTTTCGTTTCAGATTAAACTGTCAGACTTTGGATTTTGTGCTCAGATCAGCAAAGATATTCCTAAAAGGAAATCACTGGTAGGGACACCATATTGGATGGCCCCTGAAGTTATCTCAAAGTCACCATATGGCACTGAGGTAAACAATGGCAACATATCATCCTACCTAACCTTAACATAATTTCTATTTCACTATTTTGTTACTTGTGATAATGAGGGTATACAAACGTTTGTGCTCAATGTATTAAAAACTGTATTTTTTCCCCCTGAATAATAATGCCAGTAGCCACATGTAAATGAAATTCTAATTTTATAGGTCACATTCATAATCATACATGGAACAACATGCAGTAAAATTCCTTTTTACAATTATCTGTAATGTAAAAAATATAATCAAATAGAATAGTCACAATAATGCATATATCTATACATAAAGGGCTTATGGTTAGCTCATTTTCCTCACACTTCCAGCATTGTGGGTTCCATTCCCACCTCACCCCTGTGTTCCCCCTGTGCTTCAGGGATTTACTCAGACTCCCAAGTCTAAAGATATGCATTGTAGACTGATTGGCATCACTAAATTTGTCGTGAAAGTGTAATTGTACTCTAGGATGGGTTGCCATCCTGACCAGGGTGTCCCCCAATTTCCCTTGAATAAGCTCCAGGTTTATTGTGACACTGTGTAATATATGAAGTAGAACATTGATAGGTATCTATAAATACATGAAAAATACTATTATTACTATATATTATTTAAACTTTGTCCGCTTACTACCGCGGACGTTACCAATAAGGCTTCAGTGATTCGGGGAAGTAGGGAAGGATTCCCATAGCGTCAGACGCTGACGCAATGTGAGAGCACATCTCGAAAGGGAACTATTATTACTATATATTATTTAAACTGTTTCAAACAATTTCTCAGTAAAACATATACATGGATAAAATGACACTTGTTTTGGGGCCTGTTTTGAATGACCCCAGGTGGATGTGTGGTCTATGGGCATAATGGTGGTGGAGATGGTGGACGGAGAGCCTCCTTACTTCAGCGAAACTCCAGTGGTGGCCATGAAGCGGCTGAGAGATGAGCCACCGCCTACTATAAGAAACATTCAGCAGGTATCAACAAATCGGCTCTTCCAAACATCTTCAACAGCCTGTACTGTTAGAGCTTACACATACTGATCTTGATTCTTTCCTTTCGCAGGTGTCTCCAATGTTAAAAGACTTCTTGGACCGTATGCTGACCCGAGACCCGGTGGAGAGGGCTAGCGCCACGGACCTCCTTGAGCACCCGTTCCTCCTGCAGAGCAGCTCTACACAGTGCCTCGTGCCCCTCGTCGAGCAGTACCGCAAGCGCATGTCTCGCTGCTGAGTTCCTTATTCTTCCTGTCTCTCTCCTCTAAACTACAAACCATCGTAGGCTCTTAGCTAAAGGCTCGCAGGGCTATGGGCCTGGACGTCCCATATACAGTATGAACGTCCTGGGTGGAAAGAAGTGAGCTGATATACAGTAGATCTTCAATCGACTAACACAAAAGAGCACTTGTTATCCTCATGTAAGCAGGATGACCATGGATAATATAGATGGAGTGTTAACAAACAGCATCGTAGGTCAAAGACAATTTTTCATTGTCCTAAGGACCGCACCCATGGGACAAATGGTGCTTCATTGGCAGCCGACACACTAAGACTGTGTTTATGCTTTTAACATGTTACTCAAGTGAGTTACTCACTTATGTTTAAGTAGAGAATGTTTCATGTTATCATGATGCTTGATGGCCAGATTAGGTCAGTATTTTGCCAGTATTCTTAGCACATGAAGACTACGGCACCTTGTCCAGGATTTGCATGCCAGTGGCATTTGTAGGCCAATAAGCTAGAAATGACTTTAAACAGAGCTTAGAACATTGTCATTGACTGTTGTTCAGCTTCTGCATTTGGCGACTGTTTTTAATGAGCCATCAGAACCAACTGTATATACTACTGATTTTGCTATTTATTATGTTTGTTTCTTTGAATTTGTTTCAATGGATTTAACCATCTGCTTTTCATAAGGGGGATCTGAATCATTTGGAAACACTGTAAATATCGCTCTTCAACTCCACAGGTTGTTTTTTAACAGAATAATTGAAATAGGAATAAGATGTACATACAATCACGTCAATACTGTATTTGCATTCTGATCATTATTACTGAGTGAAAAGGGTACATATGAAATAAGTCATCTGGCTTTGGTGTGTTTGTTTACAGTGTGTGTGTGAATGAGTGACTGACTGAGAGAGTGTATGTTTACACTTAGGATGTGATGTTCATGTTGGCATTTTCGCATCCAGCCTGTTCTACTGTGACTTATTTTCTTAACAGTTCATGGAGTGTTCAGTGGGAGTGTGTGAATGTACAGGTATGTGTGCTGCTAAGGATTTTGGAAAACTGTGGTTATGTTTGTAGAAGCAAAGCACACTGGATGGTAAATGCTGAATGGTTTCTCACCAGCTGTGTACATTCTGTACATAATCTCTAAATTTATTTGTGATTTTATTTACGTCAGTCGTTGATGATGAGAGAAATGAAACCTAAATTAATTTTTTTTTTTCTAAACAAATAAAATATGCATACTGAAAATTCAGGCATGGTGTATTTTCACCCACACACATACACACACACCCACACACAAATTTTTCAGTTAAATTTACTTTAACTTTATTTAATAAATATATATGATTGACATTCACAATATGCATAGGAAAATGACACCAGACCACAGCTATGATGAAAATGGTGAAAACATTCGTTCCATTTAAATGTAAATTAGAATGGTTTCATTTCACATATAATATTTCTTTTATCTATACACAAACTGAATATATTCTATAATTTTATAGTATACATACACTATACACAAACCCGTAACCTCTGAGATGTGAGTGTCAACAGATTGTGGATGTAAATTAGAAAATACATAGGGGAATATATTAAACTTAGTATTTATGAAGAGCAATAAGAAAATCTTTACAAAAACCTGCAACGCTGCCTGACTCCTGAAGTGCACATGACTCATGAACATAATCACAGACAGCCCATTTATGTATTATGTAGCACGTTTACTTGCTTTAAAACTGAATTCTAAGCGATATCTGCTTATTTATATTAGCTTATCTATAAGAAAAGTTTCAGCATGAAACTTGAAATAGTTCTGCGAGAAATTAAACTGGTGGTGATCCAAATCCGGCTTTAGCAGAAAACTAGCAATTATGTTGTTCTCCAATTTTATCTTGTGGTGTTTGAATAAGCAGCTTGAATCAAGTGAAATCCCTGCATGTGCTCCCTGTGTTGGTGAGTTTTCCAAAGATTGCCAGCAAAAACAGCACTAAAGGCTTTGCAAAGTAAATCTAGGAAATGGAATCGACTCGCTGGGTACTGAGAGTCGACTCCGACGCTTAGGAGTCAAGTCCACACAATAAAAATGATTCGGCACGGCAAGTTCATTCAAAGACTGTGTGAAGTGAAAAGAAAATAAATTAAAAAATAAAAAATCAGGAGATTTAATTGCTTGACAAATTCAATTAATAATGTTGCACTCATGTGTTTCATAATATCTGCGTTTCCTGCGGTTTAGTTCCTGGGTCGAGAAGATTATTGTGAGGATTCGACTCTATCGACTCCCAACTCCAGAAATCGTAATAATGATAAAATGAACAAATATTGATTAAGCTCGACTGATTGGAGGACTGGCTTCAAATTCGCACCTGACACCGCTTACGCTACCAACGCTGGGCTGACTATTGACCAGTTTATGGGTGTGTGAAAGGGGAAATGTCTCTGATCGAGCAATCTTGCCTTTGTTTAACGTCGCGCCGGACTGACAATCTCTAACCAGACCCATAAACTCAGGAGCCGTGAAGCGCCGCAGTAACCTGGTCCCGAGCCCGTTGAAACCCGGAGGTCGGATTTTGATCCTTTCCCGTGGCACCTCGTCCCGAATGAAGAGCAGTTTATTTGGTCTTTCGTTCTTGAAAACGCTGCCGCGCTTTATCGTGCTTTTCTTCTTTTCAGAGTTGTCGCTGTTCCTCTGTTCAGCGCTAACCCGAAACACTCCATTCATGTGTTGTAAACCCGCTCTGTCCAAGTCGCTCTTCTTCGCGGAAGTGTTGCCATGGCAGTAGAATTTTGGGATGAGAGGTCTCTCGTCTGGAAGAGAAGCTCTTTTTAATTGGCTGACAGACTGTGTGATGTCACGTGCCTCGCCCTGATACGACTGTTTTCGTCCCGTCTGTAGGTCCAGGTTGAATGACTTTGCTTTTCCCCACTGGGGTGGATTTTCACTCACCTCACGTTGCTCCATTTTCTTGCAGCGTTCTGAGACAAAGTTGTTTTTTCTCACAAATCCTGCTTCTCTAGAGTTTTGAAACTGTTTCGAGCTGAACAGGACTTGTTGCTCCTTCTCAGTAAAGCGCCTCTCTGGAAACCTGGTTAAACTTTGGTAGCCATTTGAGTTGGTTCTTTCAGGGGAGCGCTGCTGACTAATTTGTCTCATTGGGTCTTTGCTGTCGCTGATCCACATCTGTTTCTGAAACAAAGACGGCAATGCCTCCTCATTCTTGCCGTGAACTTGCTTTGAGAATTTTTCCAGAATTTGCTGTGGGATTCGATTAGGCCACAGAACAGTTTCTTGTGATCCACCTTGGATTTCGTGAGTTTGCTCAGTGCTGCTTACTCCCTTCCTCCCTGCAGCGATGAGAACCTGAACACAATGGCCATGTCCCAAATATTCAGCTACTTGGATAGCAGTGTGGCCTGCGTGATTAGTGTGGTCCAGTCTCAATCCTAGCCTCTTGAAAGCCCGAATGAGGAAATCCAGCACCTGGCTGTGTCCCCCGTAGGCAGCGTATGTCAGGGCGCTATTGCCCCAGGTGTCTGTGAGCTCAGGGTTGGCATTGAACTGCACCAGGAGCTTGACAGCATCCAGGTGGCCAAGCTCACAGGCCAAACTGAGCGCGGTGCGCCCATTCTCGTCCCGGGTGTTCACATCGGCACCTTTCTCCAGGAGCAGCTGTGTGAACTTGGACCTGGTGTTGTGCTCCTGCAGGCACACTGCACACATAAGCGGTGTCCGGCTGCTCTCGTTCTTTGAGTTGATGATACGGCAGTCCAGTGCATCAAGAACAAAGCGGGCCAGGTGTACCTTGCCACTATTCATGGCTTCCAGGAAGGTTTTGGTGCCAGAGCCCTGGCACAGGTCCTTTGGCCTCAGCATGGTGGAGTGCCTCTTCTCTAGGAGTCTTACAGGTGCTGGTGTGTGTGCGTGTGTGTGTGTGGCTCCGCACTGTCTCAGTTTTCTAGATGGCTTCAGAGTTTCTGTGTCTCAGTCAGGGACTGTCAGCCGTTTTATACGTCCCTCAGTCTGTACGCCCGCCCCACGTTGCTACGGCAACTGCCATTTGAGTCCAAGCGCTGTTATAGCATCCATTCAGAATCTCATCCTCCCTCTCAGGCAGGAGAGGCGAAAGATACACTGTTTTGAAAGGCGCAATTACTTAGGGAAAAATATCTATCACCATCCTGTGCTGTAAACTTGTGAGTTGCATCAAGGAGTAATAATAGATTCCTCCTAATTTTGAAGATGAAAATTAAGTATAGCACAATTTTGTCATTTATGCCATTGAATTTGTCATCAATTTGAAACCACTCATATTTTAAGGACAATGGGCTAAAACATGAGTCATGCTTCTCAAGGACTAACACATGAAATAAATGAGCAAAATGAATATCACATGCTTACAATCCATTGTCATCTTACCATTTCAACCCTATTTCACCCACTGTCCGGCACACATTTACATTTTCCTGTTGAAAAATACCAGCAGGTTTTGTATGGGGGAGAAAATATATATCTCTTTATATATACTAACTATTGTTATTTGTTTGCTAGTAACTCCTGCTCGTTAAACCAGTGTTTTTTGACACACTAAAACAATATTAATCCACATGATTTAATGAGCTCCTACTCATTTTAGTGTTGTTTGGTTTTTGAGCAAAAGCCAAACATGGATGTGTTTCAGCTTTTCCAACACTCTTCACACTAGCTTGTCGAGCTGGCAATTTGAGTGGTAAAGGTCATGTTTGTGTGAGTGCTGTAGCTGATATTTGTTGATTTTTTTTAGGGTTGACTGAGGCACATGTTGCTGTTGTAATATAAATGTAGAATATGTTAGGTGATCAAGCCACAATATTCTACATATATTACCAATAATCATGTCTTTGAAGACATCATATATATATATATATATGTGTGTGTGTGTGTGTGTGTGTGTGTGTGTGTGTACATATATATATAAAT
>JAOTRN010000002.1:6537173-6551517 GCA_028566695.1 Bagroides melapterus
GAGAGAGAGAGAGAGAGAGAGAGAGCAGTAATGGACCATAGTGTTTATGGGCCTCTATCAGCAGACAACATTGAGAGCTCATTCATCTTCTGAGTCATTTCTAGCCATCTAGGATGTGATCAACATAGTCACAATTTCACACACACATACACACACACACTCTCTCTCTCTCTCTCTCTCTCTCTCTCTCTCTCTCTCTCTCTCTTTCTGCTTAATGCAAGTCTGCACTGTATATAGTAGCTGCACTGACAGCTGTTCTTGTAAACAAGGTGTCCCTGTAGGCTTCTTTGAATCAGTCTGCCTTTTAGCTAAGAAAAAAAAGTGATTAAGTGGTAGCATAGGAGCAAATCAATAGAAAGCATTGAGGGGCATCAAATGTATCAAACATACTGTCCAATTTCGTTGTGGTTTGATCTCTTAAGCTTGAATGTGTTGTGTTGTGCATTTACTGTAGCTATTAAAACCATGCCAAAGGACTGAAATTGTTGTAACTATCCAATAATAAAATCAAAACCAAACCTCTTATTGAAACAAAATCCAGGTTGTTTCCAATGTATTGGCTCTGATGTCTTTATTTTAGACCGAAAAAGCAGATAGATGTACAGAAGACATCACTAATGTTGAAATGCACCCTGACAGCATCTTTCACTCTCATTACCCCAGCGTTCCCATCAAGCCTAACCATCTGTAAATGTCTCAGCCAGGCCTGTATTGGAAATGGTGCTCAAAGAAGAACTGAGTCTGTAAGTGATAGAAGCATGAGCGATCGTAGAAACCGCAAATTATAAAATAAAAGCATCTTTTGAAAGGGAAATAACAAATGTGGTTTATGGAGTTACATAATGGCCAGGCTTTCGAGAGGCTCCAGAGTTCCATTACTGATCTGAATAGAGAGACGTAGAGAGGATTGGGACCATGGTGATGGCTCAATCACAGACAGATATACAAACACACATACACACACGTGCAAACACACGCACACGCATACTGCAAATACATCCTTGTGTTCCCACACCTGCTGATCTCAAACTAACACCACAAACCACAGCTTGAGACATCCTCCTGAGCACCGGAGTAGCCCTGAGCTTGGCGTGTTTATGTGCGTGATTGAGTTGATGATACGAGCATAGGACCCAGGTGCAGCCGATATAATGCAATGTGTGTCAAGAGACTCGGGAGCCATTTTATAACAAACAGCAAGCTGTGCCTCCATGACACATCTAAAGGGCAGGAAGCAGTGCTCCATGTAGAAATGACCCTGCTTCATTACTCATATGATCAGATTCAGGAACTGAAGGAATGAAGCTGTAAGGCTAAGAATGGCGTTGAAACCATTCTCTCGTCTTTACCGTGTGTGTCTGAAGTGAGGTTTCAAGGCATCTCGTACATTCTAGCGCATTAAATGATCAAACCAATGACTGATTATAAGAAATGCAATGTGACGGTTACATAATCTGAATCTGAAATATATGATGCACATGCAACACACCATCAAGACTCAATTACTCCAATCAGGTAACACACCTACACATTACTTTCCATTCAGTTCTGGGTACAACATATTTCAACATATGATTCTTATTTCTTTTCATTTCTATTCATTTTCATTCCCAAGACGAGTCTTTTTTTTTTTTTTTTCATTTCATCAGTGAATATCAAATTGTACACTGTCTACATATTCAATCTTGATCTCAAAAGCACTCTGGGTAAAGGCAGTAATACTTTATTAACAGCACCGTAACCTGATCCAGGATCAGCACTTTGTAATAAATGAATAGATAAATCCGACACCTTTTGCAGTTCTCCTTCATGCTCAGGAATCAAAAATCTATAACAAGAGGGAAAAGAAAATGTGCTGCTGAGATTATAGCGAAGAGAGAAGAAATATAACAGTGCTAAACTCTCAGTATGCTCCTCATGTTTACTTCACCTGTGACAAGGGAACAGGAAATTGTAGCGGCTTCGTATTGATCAGAGTAGTGTCAGTCCAGACACAGCTTTTTATTCCAGAATCTGTCGATAAACTCTGCCGTTCAGACTGATGGTGTACGCTGAGGTTTGCTCATATGGTGGATTTGAGTAATGGTAAAGATATTCAGTTTAACTGAATTCAACTCAGTTTTATTTGTATAACACTTTACGAAGAAGCTTTACAGAAATATTTCAATTCTGGATATGAATTAGAAATTAGCGATATTAGGAGGAAACCACGAGCGACTCAAAAAATGAACCCATCCACATCTGGGTAATAAATATTTCTAAATATATATGTTGGTCTTTCACATGCCCCTGTTCGGGGTCGCCATAGCAGGTCATCTGGTCCACATATTTGATTTTGGCACTGACGGACCTGCACTGATGGTTAACCCCTCAGCAGCTGGATTAGCTCTCAGCCTGGGAATCGAACCCTGGCTGCAACAATGAGGGATGTGGGATCCTGAGCTGGCCCATATAATATAGATAAATAATTATCTAAAAGAATTCTTATTTCTTCTATAACTGTATATTATAATAATAATAATTCATTCTAGTTGTAAAATATATAAAAGTCTATCTTATTGAAGTTATCAATCTCATTCTATTAGAGTTATTAATCTCTATTCACTCAGGATGTTGATGCTGGAGTATCTAAGTATCTCTTCTAGCTCTAATCTAGCTGGAGTCCCTGCTTGCTCTGTGCACACACCATTACATAATAATAATAATAAATATATATCAACAATTATTTACTATCTTTAATTACTATTATTAAATCTAAACGTGTAGAGTAGTGCTGTTGAATCATCATTTCTGATTGGTCAGGAAGGAGCAATACAAAATTTCTCTGGCTGTAAGGTTGATGAGAATATTCTTGTTTTATTACCTCATCATTTCTGCAGCAACAGACTTTCATGGAGACTTGTATAAGTGAAAAGTGTGAAGAAAGTATGAAGTCAGCAAGGACACGTTATTCAGTATTTTTGGAACGAGTCTCCAGTGTCGGTGCGACTTAACAGTAAGAGTTAAAGCTCGAATTTAGTTTTCGGACACGCGAAAGTCTTTGCTTTGTTTTTCCGCTTATGTAATTAAACAGAGAGAAAAGCAGAGAGAATAGAGAAGAGGCGGAGGAAGGGATAGTTGTTTCCAGCTGCTCGTGGGTGTTAGATGTAAAACATTTAATGTTAATATATAGAGATATGACATCATCTTTAATGATTAAAAAAAATGCAATCTTTGGGATGTAGCTGTGGTATAAGATACTTAATACTGTATATTGTGTTCTTTACTTGTACACACACACACACACTTGCTATATACTGTATATTGTATATATCAGTGTAATTCATCCATCTGAAAAAAATAAATAAATAAAAAGTCTGTAACAGGCTTCAGAAATGACTGCTGAAAAAAAAAATATTTTTTTAAAGGCAGTGTCATGAAGCGAGATTTGGACTACAGCTGGATGTTTGGTATGAGGAGAAACAGAGGTTTACATTTAAGTAGAAGGAAAATACATTTAAGTACAGAGAAATTTCCTTCCCCATCTTCTGAAAAATGCTGTGACATCATACACCCATTATATATATAATATTTTCCAGTCTTGCAAAACATCCCCTAGCATCCTTCTAGAGACAAGAACCATTTTTCAGCCACTCTGAAATCAGTACGTGCAGCCACACGAGCACGAGCCTCGTGCGGAACATCAGATCCCGATGGATGACGCCGTCCCAGAGAGGGCCTGTTGGAAAATGTAATTAAAAGAGTAACAGAAGGGAAAGCTCCTTTCAGGAGCAAAGGGAGCCATTTCCAGAGCAACAGGCCTTAAGGGACGAACCATTCAGCATTAATAAGAGTCTATTCCCAAATGCAGGCCCGTGAACACATTCAGAATCCTGTAGCAGCTTTCAAAACACCTTTGTGTTTTATTTTCTTCACAAATATTCAACTGGAACAACGTGATCTCTTCACTCGGGTGTTGTGATGACGTACAGTCAGCTCCAGAATCGCAGACAGCCCGGGGAACCATGATTAAAAAGAAAAACGTTATGAAACAAATGTCTTTTTAATTAGCTAACGAAAATGATTCATTAGGTTCATCTCACTCTTTTATATTAGAAGATAAATATAACCTCTTTAATAAATTCATTTTTTGAAAATCACTATCAAGTCACAATTATTGGCACCCTCACGGTTTAAAACTTTCTGCAACCATCCAAAGCAACGGAACAGGACAATCTTCTCTTATAGTTCTTAATGAGATACAGAGAGAGGAATCTGAGACATTTCTCTATATAGAATTTATTAATCATCCTCCTGGATCCCAGGTCGTCTCTTTCGGATGTTCACCATCCAGCTTGGAATGAAGAACCGGAGTGTCAAATCAAACTGGAACTGGAGTGGCCATGTCAGTGTGATTCATTTAGATCATTATCTTAAAAGATCCAACCATTACCCTGTTGTAGCTTTGTGATAGAGACTGCTAGATTTTTATTTTATTTATTTATATATATTTTTAATTAAAAATCTGGTATTTACAGTTTTCCATGATCCATGCATCCCAAAAAAAAAGCAAAATTTTGTTCATAAAAATTTCTAAGGGTGCCAATAATTGTGACACGCGTACTTCAATTACTCTTCAGGATTCCTCTCATATTTTTCTGTGGTCCTAATTAGAAAAATTGACACAGATTTCTTTCATTATATTAGAGCAGATTTTTATCAGACATGTCCACTTATTCATAAATATTAATATTATTATTATCTCTTATGGCACATGGAAAAGATGGTTAAAATATTTTAGGGATCTGTCTAAACTTGTGTTATTTCCTGTACTGCTATTGTGAGAATGCTAATGAAAGGAAATGTATATTTATAATTTATATATTTTGTATTTTATAATAAACACATTTATGTTAACGGAATTTAGCCGTAGACTCTCATATCCAAAGCGTCATACAGTAACAAAAGTGCTACGAGGTTGAAGTTTGCTAGGTCAAAATCCTATCTTGGGAGGAAATATAGCGTACAGAAACATTTTTTGTAAACGAAAAGGAAAAACAAGTGTTAATTTAAGTATATCAGGAAGAGATAGGTCTTCACCCGTCGTTTGAAGATGTTCCGCCAGCTACAGGAAGTTCGTTCCTTGTTGTATAGTTAACGTGTGCCCTGATAGATGGAGGGACCGGTCGAGCAGTGCAGGATGATCTGATCCGAGGGAGCGAGGTGCGGTGCGAGGAGCGATGTCTCAAGGAACGAGCACGTTATTAAGCATCATTATTTATTACTGATAGCAATCTTTTCTTCGTGTGTAATAAACACTCATGCTTTACATCTGATAAAGAAAAACAATACCTAAATTAAACATGACATCATCATTCTCGCATCCCTTTTTATACTGTGCTGAACTTCTTACTCTATAGCTCGAGCCATGGCGGAGAGGTGATGCTGAATTCTCCTCACCCTTGATATTTATATGAATTAATCCTGTATAAACTCTTTATCTAAAGCAACACTATATAGCTAAACTTTTGAGGGAACTTGGCCATAAACCGAGACGTTATTACAAAGCAGAAAGTACACGATTATAAAGGATGTCTTTGTATTTTTCTTTCACAGGAACACAGACGTTCTATAATCTAGCAGAAATCCTTACTGGAAGAGTGAAGCTTATTATTACAGCAAAGATTCAAGATTCTTTCACTATAATGACTACAGTGAAATCAGAATTATATCAGATGGATATTTGATATAAAAATATACATGATTATATATAGATTTTACAATTACATATTATAATTGCAAGCTAAACTTCAATTTTAAGAATTAACATGTGTTAAGGTAAATTTAAAAAAAAAAAACACACGACTGAAGTCAAGGCGATAAAAAAACCCCAAATAAATCAAATATTGTAAATGATGTATAAAGTATGAACAAGTATGGAAATATTTTATAAAGATAGAAAAATATAAATATACATAAGTTAAATGATAGTCAAACATAGGGATTAGTATATATAACGAGAGAGTATTAAAGTGGAACGAAATGTAAACGTCAATGCTATAGAATATAAGTAATAAAATTAATGAATAAACATATACTGAGGTATACAGTGAATGTAAACCTATAGGTTTTGTGTGTAACATAATGGATCAGATTGTGTGTGTGTGTGTGTGTGTGTGTGTGTGTGTGTGTGTGTGTGTGTTCATAAGCCTGGCAGCATTTAGCTCCTGTATGCTGCTGGGGTTGAAGCTGATCTTGTCTATTGCTTTGTGAGATGATGGACCTGGGCCGTTTGCCACAGAGCAGCAATTTAAATAAAGACAGGATTCAATCTGGAATGAGATGTTTAATAAGTGTGTGTGTGTGTAGGTCAGGTGAACACAAACATTTGGCCATATAGTATACTTTTAACTGAAGCCAAATCCTGTCTAAATGTTAAGTTTAGAGTCGATGATTAATTATTTTGGTTAAAGGCGTAACTTTCTGATCGTCAACAAATTTGAACTACAGAGACTGGTGACTCGCTGCAATAAAAAGCGTTGCGTGTGCGTGCGTGTGTGTGTGTACGTAGCTTTACAACGACGACAAGGCAAAACAAACGTGACAATATAACCCTCGAGCGAATAAAGACGATCACGTACAGAAATGTGAGCCAAAATCTGTTTAATACACAATGTAGTACACAAAATTCATCTTCCATTCTGCGGGACACAAAGTGACGGTGGCGAATACATGAATTACAGCATGATGTATAAAATTAAATATTAAATTAGTCACTTAATCCATGCTTAAATAAAGCAGAAAACTGCAACATTTAAGTGAACAGAAATATTTCAGAATGAAGTTCAGCAGTAAAAAGCAGTACATTAATTTAGTGATTCAGAAGAGGCCTGGAACAATAGAGCTTCACTCACCCAAATCACTTCATTAACAGAACTATATTTTATATTATTAGGCAATTTTTAATACTAGAAAAAGGGAAATATAGTTTCAACCTGACTTTTGTATCAGGTCGAGTTTTCCTTTTTGTACCTAATTATTCAAAATTAGGAGTCCAACTCGGCATTACGTGCGTTATTAGATGTATTGTAAGCGTATTGCTTCAGGCCATAATCATTTTTTAACGTGCAAATAGAAACTGCATTTATTCATGAACAAACGAACATTCTGCATCGGCGAATTAATTCTGCACTTAACAACATTTCCGCCATGTGACATTAAGTGTTCGGTCTTAAAGGGGGTTTGGATTTCAAGGTACAGCGTTCATCAGATTTAACGGCAATGTTTCCCAACATAGCGAGCATTTATACAAAATAAAGTGCTTAGAAACATACTTTTAAAAGCAGTAAACATTGCTTGAACTCTCTTTTGTCACTTCCCAAAAGATGTGCATACAAAAATACAAAACTCAGTAGCGTGATTGATCTGTGTGTATGTGTGTAGTGTGTGTGTGTTTGTGTTTGGATCCTGTGGTACATTTCCCGTGAGCTTTTGCTCTTTTTTTTTTGTGTGTGTATTCAAATATGTCAAATAACCCAAAAAATCTAGACATTCAATATGCTGCATAGTGCTTTTAGCATAATGCGTACCCTCTTCCTTCGAACCACAACATCTAGGCTGATTTCAGGAATCAGAAGCAACTAGTAGTGGGCGGATTTTGTGCAAAGAAAAAATTGGGCATTTCTCAATCATGTATGTTTCCCAGTTGTTAAGACTCGATCGGCTGGAATAGATGTCAGTAAAAACAAAGGGAGGCGGGAGTAGCAAAGAAGTGTAAACAAGAAGAATAATAATAATAGTAATAATAATAACAGTGTAATAAAATCCTGAGTTAATAAGACATGGGATTCGACGAGGGTTTAATTTGTGCTACACAAAGTTTAATTTCATGGTAAACAACTCCACGTTGTCGGTTTGCTGATCGTTAGGGAAATGATCAATGTATGAGCGTGAGTCAAATGAAATGAATTGGGTTTTTTTGCATTGAACTTCAAATAATTTCCACAAAAGATTTTCTACCTTCTCTTCCCTTTGTGGTGTGTGTGTGTTTGTGTTCCTGTACTTGATGTGTGTCTGAATTCATGGAGAAAACACCTGCATGTGTGTTGGAAAAAAACAGCGAAGATCGTTTCGGCTCTTGAATCCCAACATCACAAAATGTACGAGTGTTTTAAAGGTGAAAGGAAAAGCGTCAGGGTTCCTCATGTGTGCGTTTTTAATAAACTTTAATAATCTAATTAACGTTATCTGAAAATGTCCACACCGTCAAGAGCATCACCAATTTCTCAACTCAAATACAGTCTAAATACTATGATATGAGAATTCCAGATTTCCTAAACCAGGGCTGTTTTGTGTTTTGTTTTGTTTTGTTTTTTTGTGTTTTGTCTGCCAGGACACACTCAGACAAAAACAAACCTGCTTTACAATATCTCCTAATAAATGAGTAAGAGTGAAAAATCACTTTTAATCTCAACCAGTGATATGAGAAACTCCCATGATTGAGAAAATTCCACACGACTTCCAAACTCTTCAGTCAGAAACAGCTTACTCAAAAAAATATAAGTACAGTGATGTGTTGTGATCGTCGTCTCCCTCTCCTCTTCCTATTATTACTGTCCTTGTATTCTCTACACACTTACCTCAGAAAATCTAATCTAATCTAATCTAGTTCCAATCTAGTTCCAATAGTTTTCAATGACTGTCAGGCGACTTCCTTTTTTCCCCCAAATTTGCTTCTAGCCAAAACAAACAGCAATCATTATGACCAATCTTTTTTTTATCGTTAGCAAAACACCAGTCCCTCCAGGATTTCATCACTTTGTGATCATAGAAATAAACGTAAATACTC
This sequence comes from Bagroides melapterus, assembly GCA_028566695.1. Lineage (NCBI taxonomy): Eukaryota > Metazoa > Chordata > Actinopteri > Siluriformes > Bagridae > Bagroides > Bagroides melapterus. The sequence goes on from JAOTRN010000002.1 coordinate 6,546,001, forward strand.
TGAGACATTCTGAGAAACTCTCAAGGTTTTCATTTTAAAATTACGGCGGATTTTCTACAGGTTTGGAAGGAGACATGTCACGTGACGTCTATGTGATGTCACAACACAAATTTGGCCGAAACCCTCGTCAGTTCATGCGAGTCCGCTATCGCAGAAAGTAATAACGTGTGTCTTCACTGGCAGTTTAAACAAAGGCATAAAAAAATCACGACTTTTAGCCGCAACAATAAAAGAAAATCTAGAAATCCTGAAGGAACTGAAATGTGTTAAATGTCGTGAGAGTATTGGGCAGTATGGGCAGAAATGTATAACCACAATATAGATTAAAATAGTCAGTAGGTATCATTGGTATACCGGTGTGATGACTGACTGATCATTGGTGGCGTCTTTTATTCCCTGTTAAATAAAACAAATCTCTCTGATTTCTTACAGGAGGTGTTATACACTTGATTTCATGATTGGGGTGCCAAAAGATTTAGGCCTCTGTAGAGCTTCAAAATTCAAGAATTATTATCAAATTTTGTAAACATCCATCCATTTTTCAGGCAACAGATTTTTGGTGAAAATGGCTGAATTTTGGGGATGTGGAGGTCTAGTAGTTAAAGTGATGAATTACTAATGAGAAGGTCATGAGTTCGAATCCCAGGTCTACCAAGCTGCTACTGCTGGGCCCCTGAGCAAGGCCCTTAACCCTCAATTGCTCAGCTGTATAAATGATATGAATGTAAGTCGCTCTGGATAAGAAAGTCTGCCAAATGCCAAAAATGTAAACGAATTTTGCAGGTAATTAAGCAACATGGTTAAGCAAATAATTCAAAAAATATAGCTAGCTATGATCTATGCTTATGGCTTGAGGATATTAGGTAGGGTGACCATGTTTTGAAAAAACAGAAGGCAACATGGGGCAAACTAGCACTGGTGGTGGATGGGAAGTTATGGTTAGTCTTAAGAAATGTCTGCCAAACAAAAATTAAATAAAAGCCAAAAAAAAAAAAAAAGTTTCATTTGAACCACTTTGTCCAAATTCATTTTCATTGAATAAAAAAATAAAATAAAATAAAAATCCCGGTTCTCCCATGTAAGCCTTGCCTTAAGGCTTAACTAATATAACTAAAGAGGCTTTAGCTCTATCTGCTCTCACTTCCTGACTGAGAGGAAAACATCCTGTAAATTTACATTTGTGTTTGGGTTCGAATGTTCAGGCTGAGCTCAAGCTCCATGCACCTGTCTCTCTCACTCTGAGGGTGATGATGGACAAGCAGTTTGACCAATAGTAGAGTGTAGGGTGTGTACACAAGTGACTAATAGTCTAAAGAAATGGGTTAATGCAATGCAAATCTATAGTGTGGTGTAAAAAAACAAAAAAAATTAGAAGAGGACATGTCCAGGAAAAAGAGGAGAAATGGTCACCCTACATTTGTAACATTTTTTTATATTTGATTGATTATTCAGTTAATAATTTCAGGTCACAGTGGTGTACATTAAAGTGACTTTGTCAGTCAATACCAATGTATCATTAGAAAAAAACAGGTCCATAATTTTCAGGAAATTTAGATGATGCAACTTCCTGTTGAACATACCACTCTGATATAGTCCACATGTCTTTTAGGATCAGGTTCTGTTAAAATGCTATACCTGTTGGACAAATGTCATTTTATTGTGGGATAAATGATAAATGATTCTCTTTATACATTACTAAAACACAAACACACACAAAAAAATGACAGATTAGGCTTGAAAGAAAATTATAGCATCTATTATGAACAGAGACACTACCTTAGTGGAGATTTAAAAGAGAAAAGTTCAGATCCATAAGGTTTGGACCTTCGATATGGACTATTTAGAACCTCAGCTTGGTCCTATTTAATTATAAGGAGTATTGTGTTCTTAGGAGCTCTGAATATTTAAGCTTGTTTGTTTTTGTTCTTTTTGCTACTTCCAGTATTATTTATTATTAATCGTACATCTGTATAATTCCGAGCTATTTGTGTGTTTGTATCTTTTTACTGTTGCTCCTCTTTTGTTTTTCTTGTACTTCTTTTTTGTAAAAAAAAAAAAAAAAAACCTCAAAAAATACTTTTTTTTAATGAGAAGAAAAATCTTCTTTTTTCCTCCCTACTTTTTGTTTTATTTTTCCTAAATGTATGCCTTTATGTACCCAAGTTGTCTTATTGGTTGTTGTTGGATTTGCACACTACTTCAAAAATGATATTTTTTATTAAAAAGAAAAGAATTTAATTTTTTTTAAATACTCAACTTTTTTTTTAGGACTAAGGATCATTATAATCATTCACATGCCTTCAATTTAAAAATTATATGCTATAGATGCTTGAGTAATAATCAATGACATATTTTTTAAATACTGATGATCAGACATATGCATACATCTTATTGGTAAGGACACTTTAAGTATGTACATGTCTTTATATATTTTTATATATACACCTATGTACTCTATATGTATTTATCTATATTTATTTATTTGTAAAATTAATAACAGAGAGACGCAGACTGGCACCGCAATCGTGGAATCGCACGAAGACAAATCACCTCAATACTGAATCACCTGGTTCACTGTGAACGTAGATTAAAATAAAATATGTGTGCTGTTCATTGTGGGTGTTAACGTGCACGTTTAGGCTGATATCACACACTAAATTATCCCGATCTGTTCAGGTTTTGATGAAAGACCAACGAGTAAGTCTATCACAGTGAGCTGCATCACTGCCACACATTCTCCAGCTTAATCAGCCATCTTAATCTTTAAAAATACAGACGCTTAGCTGTTAGTTTGTGTATAATAAATAAATAAATAAATAAATAGTGATCCTAGATCCTGCCATACTGCCCACTACTACATCACGGAGCTAATTTCTATTAGTTCTGAAACAAAACATTCCTGAAGCTGGATCAGACATAAACAGGCAAACTGCAGTGCAGCCTCTTGGTTTGTTTGGTTTCTGTCTTCCATCAAGAACAGATGTGGGCACGGAATAACATGCATCCTAAACCACTTTCCCGTTCTCTCTAGCCTGGAGGGAAGACGGAGAAAAAAGGCAAAAGTTAAAATCACATACAGCATGTTAGACTACAGCTTCACAGATACAATACGATGTACTCCACGATAAAACCAGGACTGAACATAACATGAATGTATCTGGCATCAAAATAAAAGATGCTGAATGTTGCAGTAGATAACTGAGGTGTACCTGTACTGTAGTATAAAGGATGAGTGGGCAGGTTTTATGTAACATGAACAAAAAAAACACCGGGAACAGGAAGTGCTGATGGTTGTGCACAAGCACACCGAGGATCGGAACATTCTACATTTTCTGGCATTTTTTGTGTGCACGTGTGCGTGCCTGTGAGCATATATTATATATTAAACTCGTGTGTATGTGTGTGTGTGTCATAGCCATCCATCCATTTTCTATACCACCTCTCCTACATAGGGTCATAGGAAAGCTGGAGTCTTTCCCAGGGACTGTGTGAGTCCTGGACAGTGTTCCAACCCATCACGGGGCAAAATCACACACCCTCACACACCACAGACAATTCAGAGATGCCAACCAGCCATACAACACATATTTTTGGAGTGGAGGTGACACACACTCACACATACATACATATATATACACATACATACTGCACACTGCTTAACCTAAGGCTAGCAGTTTTTGCAGGGCACACACACACACCCACACACACACACACTACAGACAGTTTAGAGATGCCAATCAGCCTACAGTGCATGTCTTTTAGACTGGGGGGAAACCAGTTGTGGTACACAATTATGTGCTTCCAAGTTAGTGGTAACAGTTACATATATGCGTGTGAAGGTCAGCTGTCCGTATACTTTTGATCATCTAATGTATGAGTGTGTGTTCGTGTATATCCTGGTGCGATGGACTGGTGTAACATTCAGGGTGTATTTTTAGGCCAGTTATTAAACAATTTTCTCCAGATTTATTACCGCACCCATCAAGACTAATAATAAAACGTACGTAACTTGATGCACTGTTGTTACTCATTTGGTCAGTCTCATTTGGCAAGCTAAAGATGTCATATGTTCCTATAGCAGGTGATCATTCCTGCTGTGCCACAGAGATCCTCAGTCAATCTTACCCCTGCTGCAAATCTGATGACTAAAATCAAACCTTGTCGATCAGTTTCTCAGGTGATCAGACATCAAAACGTCTCTTGATTGTTAAGCCATGCATAAGTCTGGTTTGATTCCTTTCCATGTTATTAAATATCAATACAGATAGATATAAATCACTACAGCTAATTAGAAAAAGTGCTAACTGTAGTCATTTTCATTAAATATAGCTCAGAATGAAGCGCCTAACTTCAGGGATCTCTAGGTCTTTAGAGCAGATTAGTGGTATCCATGTGCATATGCATCATGAACTATAGATAACACTGTCACAATTATTGGCAGCTGAGAAAGTCCACCCACTGCCACCATCTGCCCCACCAACACACAACAACAACGCATAGCCAGCACTGAATCTCCGATATCTCAGGTGTACGGCTCAAAACCCAACCGTTTTCTCTGTACAATTAATCACAGTTGTAATGATTTAAGAGCTTCACATGCAGCAATAATTTTAATATTCTTGAAGCCACCTTTAAGATTTCTGCTGCCAATTTAGAGATAAAACCTGATTGCGAGCCGAAAGAAGTGTACACTGAACGCCAACAGTGCCACCTTCAAACCTCACGAATGACTTGAACTCTCTAATGTATCTGCAGGGAGCTGCACAGTCACAGGATACAGAGATACTTCAAATTTGCAAGGGAAATGAACAGTTCTCATCAGCATGCAGTCAGAGCTTTACTAAACCCAGCCATTTCGTGACGCACTAGAAGAAAATGACTCATTTGTATTTGAAATGTTCTCCACCCTCCCCGAAAGAGACGGGCTGAGACATCTTGGAGGTCATACTATTGCTTAAAAGATTCCTCCTACTATCTCGTGGTTGTGGTTTTATTTTGGGCCCATTAACCAACCATCGCTCGTACCTTTTCAGTGCTGGTGCTGTGGACAGGTAGAGAATCTCCAGATTCCAAACTCAAGACTGAGAGACTGGAGTCGATCAGCTCGTCTGTAAAAGAGAGGGCATAAACCATCATGCTCCAGTAATCTATGAAATGATGCTTTATGCTAAAGACTAATTTTTCTTATTCAACTATTCCAGCACAATATTTCAACACGAATGTTAACATCTTGGTAGCAACTAAACTAGGTTAAATTTCCGTAAGTAGGTAACTTAATTATGGAGTTTAAGACTAATCAGAGTAATATTGACTTGAAACACTGAAATGCTGCCAGTTTTATTCGGGTTATTCGAGTTACGCTTCCTCTGGGTTCTCTGGTTTCCTCCTATTTCCCAAATACAACTGGTAGACTGGTGACAATAAACTACTACTAGGAGTGAAGGAGACAGATCAGGTTGTCTGTTTTGGGGACGAGGTCAGAGAGACTAGAGTGAGATGGTTTGGACATGTATAGAG
>JAOTRN010000002.1:6582479-6594762 GCA_028566695.1 Bagroides melapterus
AACCAGACAGTGCAGACAGACAATACAACAACAGGTATAAGGTGCAACGTTTCACACATTTACATTGAAATGTACTTTCTAAAGTGTCATTTTTAAATTGTAAACCTATTCAATGGAACTTGCTTAACAATCTTAATTAGTGCCGTTCCTGAAGGACACAGGTTTCTTCTGCCATGTGACCAGCTGGCTCTGAAAGCGTTCTCATTAGCACGCTACATATGTGCTACATAAAGTGTCAGGAATACAAACCCTGAAATTCTACATTTATAAACTTCTACATTTTTCTCAGATGCTAAAAAATATAATTTGTATTTCCACATCAGTCTGAGATTTACAAGGATCACTGGCCCAATTCTTCCAAATAACTAGCTGAAAAAGGTTAGAACTGTAGCAAAGTAGCTCACAAGCTAACATCTGGGCTATAAACTGCAAGCATTACTTAAAGAAAAAAAAATGATAGTTTTCCTCGGATTTTGTTCGAGTTTACTTTTGTGCATGTTGTCAACGAGTTTCACGGATTGTTTTGCAACAAGAGTTCACTGTATGATTCATCGTCATCATCATCATCATAACAGCAGACGTTCAGCCCATAAGAGGCTGGAATTACAAGTTATCGAGGAGTGGTGCAAACAGCTCCACAATGCTAACTAACCTAAAGCATATAGACTCACGAGGACACCCTAAAGCATTCACAACCCTAAATATACTTTATTCTAATCATTTTATTTCTATTGCTTTTGAAAGTTTTATATAGTTTTAAGCATTTGTTTATTAAGTTGTTTGTTACTTAAATATCTTAAGAAATTCTTTTAACAACCAATACCTATTAACTTAAAAAAAAAACATTAAATTTCATCATTCAAATTCTATTTGTTCTGTTTGGTCCCGCCTGCTGATTAGACCGAACTTTGGATTAAAAATGAATTCATAGACAAAATACTGTACATGAAATATCAAACAAACCTTCCTGCAGGTTTAAGTAGAAATATGCAGCACATTCATTACAAATGCATACAGACAGTAAATTCATTAAAATGGCTGTGCAAAAAATAATAATAATAATAATAAAAATATAAAAAATAAATTTTATATGCCGTTTTCTCCTTTTTTCTCCTTTTCTTCTCTCCCACATTTCCCACATTTAACTTTGCAGCATCCCTATATCAACTATATCTATATATTTAATAAAAAAGTAAATAAATAAATAAAAAAAAGGATCTTCCTCTTCCCTGACAGCTGGTGTAACCGGGATCCTAAGTTAGGGTTGTCCATAACACGTTTCTCCACTTGCTTAACACGTTGAACCAGTCTAGACCTGTCCATCTACTCCAGGGTGTGTCTACATCATATATACAGACTCAGCACAGCGATTCTTCAGAGGTGTACAAGTCGAGGTATCAAGGTAGGACACGATACAGCGGTTATTTGTAATGATGTTTGTTCAGCAATAGAAAGTTTTAAAGTAGACTGTAGAACTAAGTAGTGGTTAGAGTAACAAAAATAAGGAAACACTGCATGCTTTTTCAGATGTTAGTATAACAGTGTCCTTCCTGTTTGTGCAGTTTCAGTGCTGTTATTCGTGAGAACTCTAACAATGGCAGATACAAACCCAGGTATGTATTTTCAGAAGTAGTTCTATGTATTTTTCTCTCTCTAATTGTTATATGTTAAATGTTTAATCAATCCTATGCTCTGTTTTCTCTTTTTGCATGTAAAGACAAACCCCCTCAGGTAACAGCTTAATGTTTCTTTCTGACATGAACATGAATGATATGCATGTATAGATACACTGTAGATATGTAACAGTAGCACCACATGCTTTGAGTAATATGATGCTCATGTGTCTTTCTGCTGCAGTGCAATAAGGGCAAAGAATGTGAGGGCAAGGCCAAAGGAAAAGGCCAAGAGCACGGACACGGCCACAAACCAGGTCAAGGTCAAGGCCACGGCCACGGCCAAGGCCAAGGCCAGGGTCAGGGTCAGGGCAAGGGTCAAGGTCATGGACACGGTCACGGTCATGGTCAGGGCTGCAAATGATAAGAAGCTGAGCGAAGAGACATCTGAAGTCTGTCTGATGTTGTTTTTCTTTCTTGTGTAAAACATCATGAATTAAATCAAACATAAGTAAACTACATGTATTTGTTTACCATTAAGAGATAATCAATAAAATATGCAATAAGCAATAAAGAACAGATTGTAGAATCATTGACTCCATGGGATATGAAATTCACACACCGATCTCCAGTTTTAAAACAAAACGCCGTAGCGGTGAGGAGGCGTGAAACATTACACTGTAAAAATGTGGACATGCTGAAACAATTTCATCTCCTGAATTCTGGAAATAAGAACCACTTCATATTCCACACTGATTATGCAAATCATTCAAGCTGTAGATTACACATAGAATTTAAATACATATAACCATATAACTCATGCAACAAAAACTTTTTTATATGTTTAAGGAGCAAGAATAGTTTACATTTAAGAATATTAAGAATAAAATAATAAATCTCAGTTCTAGTTTATTAAGCTTGAGTTTTTCTGTTATTATTCTTCTATGCTGGAAGTCTACAGTCAATTAAAATTATAATTGTTGGGAAAATATGGGAAAAAAAAATTGGTGCACTGATCAGGCATCGTGCCAATTATCATTTCACCATTTTTGGGCTCCGCCCCTTAATCCCTCTAGCGCCACCGTTGGGTCAGATTTCAGGGTACATTTTTGTTGGCAAATGAGCAAAGTTTGTTTTCTACATGAATCCTCAGCTCATGCAAATTCAACAAACCACATGATGTCATTTGATCGCTATATTGGTTTCTCTGCCATTTTTAGATTTTTTTTTTTAGATCTTATTTAAATCTTTTTTTTTAATCTACAAATGTTCACTAAAATAGATGTTTACTAAAATGTTCAGTAGGATTAGCAAACTTTAGAGTGATGCTGCCAAACAGGAAGTGAGGCCATATCTTGACAATGGCTTTCCAGATCAATATGAAATTCAAGAATACTTATATTAAATACATACTTACATTATGTATGTATTCTTGATAACATGTTACATCATTTGACCCATTTTACTTGCTGCTGAAACTATTATATTTGGAATAAAATGAAAATTCTGGTAACCTGATAACCTTAGCAACATTTTTTTCAACCAAAACTGACAGACACTTTAGGAGAATGAGTTGTGGAGGGACCCTACAGTTTTGTCTTATTTAAATGCTAAGTGATGCAATAATATGAACGAGATGAGACTTTCTTAAAAAACGTGTAAACCTTTTTACAGCCTTCTTTTTTGGTCCAATTCTCCCCACCTTTGGCTCAGATCATCTTTAGACCAGGCTGCAGAAAATATATCAGATGGATTTTGGATATTAGAAACCATCCCCTCTAGCATGCAAACAAATCTGAGAGGTACTATATAAGGAATTAAACTGGGAGTGAGGTGACATTTGGAAAACCCATATATGAATTAACAAAATATTATGAACTCCAGGAGTAGCAGTGTTCAGACACAATGACTACATGTGTGCACATCGTACAAAGTCAAAGAAAACACAATACGCTATGAAACCTGATATTTATATTGGTGTCTCACCACATTGGGTCTGTTGAAGATTTGCTCTGCATTTACATTACTGTATTTTTATTAATAGGAACACCTGCAGTGGTGCACTGAGACAATAATTCAGGCCGGGAGATTGATTCCATCTCAGCCCACATTGGCTTAGCCACCTTCTCAAAAATTACAAAAAAAATATTCAGGTTATTTGGGGGGGGAATTTAAGACTTTTTAAAGACCTTTTTACGCTGCAAATTAAAAGGGGAAATGATCATTAAAAAAACGCATGATTTAAAGTTTTTAAATAGTTTTTCACAAACAAAAAATATAGAAAAGGATAAACTTCACATTTCAAAGGGCAGGACTTGCTAAAAATGCAAATTCATTATCTGCAAGATACTTTCAGAAGGCAGAATAGTGTTTTCCACCCGTAACAAAGTGGACTTATTAGGCGATAACTAGCCATGTTGTAGATGCGTGCATGTACTGGTTATTTTTTTACTGGCCTGCTCCCTTACTGGCGAACATTTTTGTGATTTTGCAGCATCTCGCTGCGTCTGCGTCTTTTTTATCCGCTCCCTCTCTGTTCCTCCTTTGCGTTTCCGCTCCCTTTTTTGCTCCCTTTTTTTTTTGCACGATTGAGGCAGTTCGTTGCTGAAGTTGGATCTTGTGGTGGCAATTTTAACCGCGATTTAAATTCGTAGATTTTAAAAGGTCCATAATTCATTCATCAGTCTATAATGTCTAGCTGAGGTGACTGCACATCGAGAGGCAATCGGGACCATACGGAAATATTAATGTTCTGATCAAACATCACAATAAAGAAAAAGTCTGATCTCTGTGACTTTAACACTGTGGCACTGATGTTGGTTCCAGATGGGTTGGTTTGAGTATGTCAGAAACTGCTGATCTGAGATTTTCAGACACAGTAGTCTCTAATTAATTTATATTAGAGCACATAATTATGACATACTTTTGAGTTAAATGTATTAGTGGTCACTCTTCGGCTTAGTAGAATATGGTAGGCTAATTTATGTACCATTAACTTTACAAACTCTTTCCACGCACAGGCACGCACACACCATACTTTTATCGTTGTTAAGAGGATCTGCCATTAACATAATTATTAAAGCAGTTACTACTGTACCTACACCTACAATGAACTATACTCTTAAACCCAGTAAACAAAATGAATCATTCAGGTTGTTTTAGTTGTTGTTTTTTTGTTTGTTTGTTTGTTTTTGGAATAGAATATAAAATAGTTCAGCAGAGTTCAACAGAGCCCTCCATCCAAATATCCCCATCGTCAGTCACACCCTCAACAGTTCCAAACATCGTAGACATTTCGTCCCTAAACAAGATAAAAAAACAGGTCCATGCACAAACACCACACACACACACACACACACGATTCGATTCATACAGAGCTGCTTTGTTTGTTTTAGAAAATACATATGCGCTCGTCCTGTTTGATGTGTGCACTTTCTAGTGCACTTCACTGTTTACGAGAAGGGATGGTTTATTTTCTTCTATGCAATGTATAATGAAAATATTTTAGGCTGTGAATTTTAGATAGGTATTTTAAGATAGATCACAAGTGCATGTCAGATCGTGGAGGGTGAAGCACGTTAAACTTCCTCCATGTTTTAACACGTACAGTTCAGCTCAGGTTATTACCAAGTTTACCAGCAACAGGAAATTCACACTGACATTCCAGGGCTGCAGATACTCCCAGATGAGATCAAGTGGGTGTGACAAACCTTCACCAAAACAGGTTTTGCTAAGTAGTTATGATTCTAGGACTTATTTTGGTTTCTTTAACAATAATACCTTTGCATTAAGCACACTCTTGCTACTGCTGAGCAACACATTTATAGATTTAAGAAAAAAATATATAGTATATTAATATATAATTATGGAGTTTTTCAATAACATGATTTCATTGCTATGACAAAGATTTCAGATCACACAGTGCTTTGCAGTTTGCTGTGGTTCAGGCTGCATCTCTGTCCATACTGACCCCTGTACAGCACCAAGAGTGCCTACAAATGGCACGTGAGCATCAGAACTGAATCATAGAGCATTGTCTGGTTTGATGAATCATGTTTTCTTTTCCATCATGTGGACAGCAGGGTGCATGTGCATCATTTACCTGAAGAAGCGACAGTACCATGATACTATGGGAAGAAAGCAAACTAGCAAAGGCCTTATGATTATCTGGGCAATATTCTGCTGTGAAACCTTGTGTCCTGACATTCATGTGGATGTCACTTTCACACGTACCACCGACATACACATTGTTGCAGACCTAGTACAACTCTTTCAGAAGGATGAAGCTTCTGCAAAAAAATAGTCAGGAATGAGTTGAGGAACATGACAGAGTTCAAGGTGTTGACTTGGCCTCCAAATTCTCCAGACCTCAATCTGATCACGCGTTTGTGAGTACTCATGGTGTTGGACTACCAATCAGAAGGCTGTTATTTTGAATCCAGCTGCCACTGCTGGGTCCCCGAACAAGGTCTTAACACTTTTTTGCTCAGTTGTGTAAAATGAGAGAAATGTAAAACCTAATTTGGCGTCTGCCAAATGCTGTAAATGTGTACTGTGGTTGTTCATTAGTGTGATTTATAAGGTTTGAAAATCATAATGACATAAAATGAAGCATCTGTGGAATGTCTTGTGGCATCCAGGCCTCGACAAGTCTGAGAGGTTTTGGCTGCCTGAGGTAACACAACAATAAACAGGTGGTTTTAACGTTATTGCTGATCGGTGTAAACATGTAAGCCAGGGGTCTTCAATCTTATCCAGAAAGGGCCGGTGTGGGTGCAGGTTTTCATTCCACCCACGTATATAAAATTAAGTATAATAAAAAACCAAGATCAACTAAGTAAACAGCTGGAATCAGGTGTGGCTTCTGCTTGGTTGGAATGAAAACCTGCACCCACACTGGCCCTTTCTGGATAAGATTAGAGACTCCTGGTGTGAACCAATAGAAAGCTGATGAGGACTGAGGACACTGAGTACAACAGTGACATCACAGTTCTGAGGAGAGGAAGTTTCAAATCTAATAAACTTTAGATACTATAAAATGTTAGAAGCCCTCAATACAATAGTGTTCTCACAGAACACAACACAGCATCATATATCTATTGTCCTGAGTATTTACTCTTCTGTGTGTTTGTCTTGCACTAGTCACACACACACACACACACACACACACACACACACACTTCTGCTACACAGAGGAATGACAATAAAAAGCCACTTTAAAATTGTGTAGATTCAGTAACGATATTGAAAGGCCATGCCTTTATTTAAGGGGATAGTGTCAGAGCGTCAGAATGGAGATTCCAGTTTTAGGTTTAAATGTTACAGCTCGTAAAAAGACAACAGGAAGAAATCCATTAAGAAACGAGTCAATGCTTAAGACATAGTACAGATTAGAAACTCCCAAATTCCAAAATTTCTTCAGCTTTATATCTGAAAACATTAGCCATGTTTAGGTAACACATCATCATCAGTAGCACTTAATGAAGACTTTGAACTATGTTCAGTAATGTACCTGGGCTGTGAGTGAAATTTGCAAAGATTTACTAAAAAAATCATTAATACAGTGGTTCGTTCATCATGTAGTGTAGCATGAAAGGAATGTCATAGATAAGAGAAAAAAAAACAAAACAAAAAAAAACTCATCAACAACATAGTGCTTGCAGATGATTGGATTTTCTTGTCTTGTTTTCTTGTGGAATCATTTCAGTCTGTCATTTTAATCACAGCTTTACTGAACAATTCCATCTAGTCGCTTTTCGAATATGACAAAATGCTTCACCCGGTCAGAATAATGCAGAGTAATGATGTGAAAGTTGCTCGTTTTTAAATCTCCTTTGAAGCAACTTGATTAATTTTTTTTATTGTTACGACTAGACGTGACTGACCTACTTTGTTTTTCAGGCTCTTACGCTCTCGACCTTGTGTCAGCTATTTATAAAATACAGAATTACTCAAAGCACAGCCAGTTAGAAGGACTTTAGTGACTATATGTTATAATGATTCCACCCACCACACACAAAGAACTGAATCCAACTGGATTGTAGGTGTGAGAGTCTGAATCTCTTTACTAAATGTAAATATTTGTTGTTGGCTTTGAGGATTGTCTTCAAAGCTGTATTACTGATCCAACAACGAAAAAAAAAGAAACATTGACATCCAACATGAAACTGTGAAGCGTTCAGGAAATAATTCTAATGATTCTACTCCTAGATCTCCCTAATTAAACCATTGACAAGTGTTATTTATTTCGAAGCTGGGATTCAGTTCAGCGTCTGTTAGAAGAGTCCGATGACTTCTCCGGTCACTGGGTCTAGATCGATGTCATAGAAACAGGGGCGAGTTGGGAGGCCTGGAATGGTGGGCATCTGTATGGGAAAAGCATAAAGTGAGAAACGAATAGAAATAAGTGAACACTGTTGACTGGTGAGGTGGTGTTGATTCGTTGTCTAGAACAGAAGATCTTACAGTAGTACTGACTGCAATTCAAATCTCAGGTTTATATTAATGCTCTCATTCATGTTATTGTCTTTTCTGTTTCTAGAGTAACGACATTCACAGGAACTTCTTTCCCGACCCGAGACTGTAGGAGGTGGTGCAGATTCGGTCGCACTGGAACTGTGCACCAAATTAATGATAAAAAAATAAATATAAGGTGAGCCGTGCTGTGTTCTCCATGACCGTGTGATGATGTTAGATGAACGCAAATGCACCAGTGTGGTCCAACTCAGCGGGGGCATCAGAAATAATCACTGTCAAATCCGCACCACAGTAAACTCAGCTCAGTGGAGGTAATAATTAGGGCTGGGCACGTTAACGTGTTATTATCGTGTTAATGTGTTAATTTTTTTGTTATTATTATTATTTTGAAAGTTTGGTGCTCACTGAATACACATACAGACAAACCCTGGGTCACAGGAGGAGGCGGGATGTTGATCAGTACTGGGATCTGGGATTTGGGATAGACGTCATCACGCGTCTCAACCAATGAGAGCATTTGGGGGCGGGGCTAAGACTGCTTCAGCACTCACACAAACCAGAACAGAAAAGAACTATAGTGGAGATGTTAAAATAGGGAAAGATCCCGAACTCTTAAATGAACATTTTCATTTTAAATCTCTTCCACATGGTGATGTTGATAGAACTGAAGTTATCTGTAACCACGGCAATGTTGAATTTTCTCACCGGAGAACTTCATTAGTGTTTAATGTTGTCCAACACTAGTAATAATATAAAAGCTGAATCCTTCTCTGAGGAGATGTTTAGAAGGAGCCTGCAGGGTCAGCACTGTTTGTACCAGTCAGAGGCTTACAATAAAATGCAAGAAAGAAGAGGAATTTTTTTCAGGTGGTTGGCTTTAGAGTTTCATGTTGTCTAATTAACATAAAATAATAAACACTAAACAAAAACAAAAGACTGGAGACTGGTTCTAACCGCATTATTGTAAGTGATGATGGGAACGAACCTGTCCTGCAACATTAACCGCATGGTGTGTCTTAAATAAATAAATAAAAAAAAAATTGTGTTGGCAATATGCTACGTTATGAAAGGAATAAAATGCTTCCTTAAATGGTGATACTCTAAATTTGCTAACAGGAGGAAAAAAGCTAATTTGCACAGAAGGATTGCTAGCATTCGTCTGTCCAGATTAGCTTAGCAGCTAGACCACAATCGAATTAGGAATTTTGTTAGATCAGGTAAATACAGAGACGTCAAGTCATGGAAGAATCAGTGACGGAATTGCTCACCGTTCCAACTAGCGGGTAGAGAAACCCTGCGCCGACGCTCGCACGAATATCACGAATAGGCAGGACAAAGCCAGTGGGCACACCCTTCTTTTCAGCATCGTGAGAAAGAGACAAATGGGTTTTTGCCATGCAGATGGGCAAATTGCCAAAACCCTACAAAGAAAGGGGAAAAAAACTCTTTAGAAACATTCTATGGAAATAGATCATCGGCATGTAATCTGATTTCTCATACGCTCGTCTTTACACGTGTTCACGTCCAATTATTTCACTCGTAGTATGACTACTGATTTAACACAGAGTAAAAACAACACTGTTCCTAAAGCAGGTTTTTGGCTCTGAGGTGCTCCACCCTGTCCTCCAACTGTCATGTAAAACCTGAGGTGCGATAAAAGAAGTCTACTTTGATTTGAAGGAATTCGGCCTAAAGCAATCTGGGCATCATGTGGACAATCTGGACAATCGTGTGTTTGTTAGATCGCCTAGAAAGTAGAAGCTCCAGCGCGATTGATCAGACACCTGATTTGATAAGAGAACAATCAAGAACTTCTAATCTTCTAAATTTCTAATCTTAAAGTTTTCGTCCGTCACTCGTACTACTTAAAATATAATACGAGATCTTGCATTGATGACAATTTAATATTAACTCTAAAACTAAGCACTATAGACTAAAAATGAATACATCTGAAGATAAAATCTATTTTATTTGCGGGTTCTATTGGATCTAATGTAGCTTTCTCCATATTTTCAGGATCGCTCGACTTCATATTAACATTATCATCTTAATTAATCTAGCAGATTAAGAACATTTTATATCTAAGACAATGTATGACGCTACAGGGCGTTTCACACTTTTATAAACTCGGGGTATAATTTGTTATTTTACAGCTGAATGATGAATCCCGGCTATTCATAATCTGACGTATCACAGTGTCCATTCCTAAACCTTGGCTTAATGTTCTTATTTCTGTATAAATATCAGCTTATTTCTTACTTTGGCATCAGGTTTTGTTATCTTTCACATCTTGCTAATTTTTTTGGAGCTCTTTAAGTTTGCCATGTAGTTAAGAATGTTTAGGTTGATGTGTCTGTTGCTAAGCTTCCAGACGTAATGCTAATTCTAATACCGCATCGTTTCACACTAACACGCATGAAACTTTAAAATCCAGTATAAAAGTCGCTTCTACAGCCAAAAGCTTGAGGACACGTAACCATATAGTTCTTCCCCAAACTACTGCTACAAAACTGGAAGCACACAACTATCTGAGATGTCTACGAATGCTACTTCATTACACTATCACTTCACTGGAAACTTAGATGGCGATGACCCTGTGCACGGATCCATTAACGTTGTAATGGAGGAACTTGAGTGGTTGCATGGAGCCATGACATCAACCTCACTGAAGAACACTGGAAGATCTCCTCGCCTCACATCAGCATCAGGACCTGACTTCACTAATGCTCTTGTTGCTGAACAAACATTTGGGTACATAAAATATGTTGGTGGTGGTAGTTCAGTGGTTATGATAATAAACTTCTAAACTCCTGAAGATTCACCTCAAAGCTGCCACTGCACTGGACAAGGTCCTTATATCATTACATCCCAATGCTTTTCTAAATAAACCTTTGGATGCTGGAGCTGAAGCCAGACCTCCAAGTGCCAGCATAAGGCATAACCCTGATAAATAAATGTCTTACCTGTTTGGTGTATAGCTCCACCTTACGCTGGGCTTCTGGGAGGAGCTCGACATCATCCGCTCCGTAAATCTTCTGCGCGATTATTCTGATCTTATCAAGAATAGGCAACTACGGAAATGCAAAACAGAGCACTTTATACATCGACGTGACTTACAACGTATAGCATCACGTTGATACGGATCAAGAGCTTCGGTTCACGTTCACATCAAACACCAAACTGTGACGTGATTGGTTGAAAACTTATCTGCATGAAGTTCCTAATAAAGTGGACAGTGAGCGTATATACAGTACGTACAATAAGAGATGTGCTGGAAGTGTGAATGATATTACCTCGGTGTCATACAGGAAGCTGAAGTCGCTGGGTTCCTCTGCAGCTTTCTGCACGGCTTTTCCCAACTCCACGGCTCCAGCGCCCCCGTCTGCCCAGTGAGTGCAGCGCACAGCATCAAAAGCTCCTGCCTGTTTAGCCAGCTCGCAGATCAGCTGCAGTTCAGCATCAGTGTCCATCCTGCACACGAGCACACGTTCGTTCGACATTTATTCGCTAAAATAAGCTACTGTTAGAATCTGTGTTCTTCTGATACCGCGCCGATTTACGAACAATCACAATTCCTAGATATTAAAGAAAGACCGCTGTGAGAAGATTTCCTGTTTTTGTCTCCATTCAAAACTTATGGATTTAGAGGTTTTAATTCTGTGGATGAATTTAAACGTGCCTGGGAATGTGATCTGCGTGATCCTAATATTTTTTTGGTGATCCCATGGTGTGGACTTTCCTTCTGAACAGTCAGATATATTAACCATCACCTGTTCATTAGATAGACGATGGATTTTGTTTCTCTGGAAGTCCACCAAAACCAACAACTGCTTCACCATGACTTGTTGATACTATGTGCTTTCTGTAGCTGGATTTGAAGAGATGTTCTCGGATCGACATCCGTGAATCTTATTATGATAAACAAAGATCCATGTTTTCCCTTTGTTTCGTTTTTGTAAAGAAGTGATTGATTCTTGCATCAAATATTGTTTCTGCTTTCTCTTCTGTTTAATTAAAACATTAACATTTTCTATAAAAAAAAAACAACAACTTTTTAATCCATTTGAAGTTACATTTAACTATAAGTTCTTAGAGGTCTTACTTGAAGTTGATAAAAATAATAATAATAATAATAATAATAATAATAATAATAATTATTATTATTATTAGTAGTAGTAGTAGTAGTAGTAGTA